>JANHFX010001253.1:0-16134 GCA_027560015.1 Chloroceryle amazona
TGTCTTTAGCATTTTGCCTCAGAGAGCATTCCTCTTAAAGGTACATGACCCTTGTCTTTTAGCCATTCTCCAACAAGGTGTAACAAGCTTTGTGCGGAATCTGAGATGCTGAGAGAAGCTACATGATGTCACAGGAAAACACTGAAAATGGTACCCTGGCTCCAAGTACAAATTGCATCATGATTTGCCTTTACTAACTTGCTGCCAGACCTGGATGATGGTGTATCTATGGAGGTGCTTGGAGGCCAGTGACAAATGTGGGTGCAGGTGTTACAGGCCATCAATGATGTGTGTGGTGAGTAGGCTGGGTAAGGCTCTGAGCCTTGGTATGGAAAGCATCAGCAGAGCTGGAGGCTGCAGGCACAGCTATCTGGGAATTCAGGGCTAGGGGTCATGTAAGACTGGAGCTGTGTTGTCAGGCAGTGAGTGACAGGCTAAATGATGTGTGTGGTGATGGAGTGAGATAGTGAAAGTGGGGAAGTGATGTGCATTGGGCAAAAGCACGGTTGAGAGGAGAAAAAATTTAGCAAAGTTTCTTTAAAACCTTTGTGCTGAAGGGAAAGAGCAGAGCAGATGGTTGATCACCTTGAGCTCAGGACAAATGAGATTGTTAGGACATCACCAGTGCTGGAAGTCCTGTGCAAAAGAAGCTGTGGGAAGGGGACTGTGCCTGGAATAGCTATGAGGTCTCCAAGAGGACCCTAGCATTACGGTTACATAGATCTGTTCAGCCGGGAACACTGTCTCACTCCAGGGGTCAGCCCGAGATGGCACATGACAATTATTTTTATCAACAGTGGATGAAAGTGGAATCACTGTGGGAGGAGTGGGAAATATGGCTGCAGTTCATGAATACTCTCAACTGCTTACAGCTGCCTGACTCTTTGCATTGTCCTCAGTGCACCTGTTTCTGGGTAAGCAGAGTTAGTGTGTGAAGTACCTGGGTGACAGATTGCTATGCCCTGCCCTGGAACATTGGATGTCACATCTAGTTGGAGGCCCACATGCATACACCTTCTTGCATCTATCCTTTTCCCTATTTAGAGAAGGCCTTGCTCATTAAAAAAGAAATATAAATCAACAAAACCCCCAAGCCTTTGCTCTAAGAACAGTAGGTAAATAGGTAAATGAGGGGATTAGAGTTGTTCTTATTCTGCATATAGGTACTACCTACAAAACAAAGACAGGGCATCTCTTGAATGAAGAGAGGTGTTTCATCATCTAGAAAGATCCTGCAAGGTTGTCCTGAACCTGTTCTCAGATAAGAGAGATGAAGGTGATTAACTCTCTGCTGTGATATGGGTCCTGAATAAAGGAGTTGATCTGAAGTAATACAGAACTCCAATTCCATTGTTCTCTTTAATCATGAATTCTCCGGTTTATGTTTTGTGAGTTTATTTAAATTGAACCTCTGTTTTTATTTGGAAGTTGTTGGGGTTTTTTTTGTTGTTTTCTTGAATAAAACATCTTTTCCAATACGGTTGCCCCTCTCCAAGCCACAGTCAAGCAGCATCTTAGCCTGGTTCCTTAAATCAAGAGAATTGCTTATGTCCTTGGATGCTGGGAAAATAACATGAGCCACAACAGGAATTAACTTGAAAATTGATTAAGGCAGTATAGTGCAGTGTAAGGAGAATTGGGGCTGTTCCTGGGCAGCATTTACCAAGCTGGATTTCTGTCTTTTGGAGTTGTTCTCCCTGGAGGCATCATGGACCAGCTTAAATACCACTAATATATGAGTTTATTATAGCGTTTTTTGGTACAAAGAAATGCACTATGTAATAGAACAAAGTACATGACAAAAATAGGAGAAAGTGTGACATGAATCAAAAGAGAGAATCTGCTTGCTTATAAGTACTGCATCATGCCACCAGAGAGAGCCACACTGCTTGGTCTCTCCTGTTCCTGCTACACACAAAGACATCACTTTCTTCTGTGCAGTGGAGATTTTGCTAGGGAAAGCTGCAGAATAGGTGAGTCCTGTCTGTGAGCTGTGCAGGACAACTTCCCTAAGGCTGCAGAACAGGTCTGCAGCCAAGCCAAAAGCAGTAGCCCACTGATCTGGAGGGTTTCTCAAAGGGATGGAGAGCAGCTTATTCCTCATTGTACAGTCGTCTTCTTGCACTTGCTCTTGACTGAGAGATGACAGTGGTTGTGGTTTTCAGGACCTGGATATCTTTCCAAGTACAAATGGGCTATTCACTGACTGGTATGATTCAAGTCATCGGAGAGTAAATTTGGCTTTGCAAATAATAATTTCCCACCCCCAACCCTTCAAGACCAGTGGCACAAATTAAAAAATTAAACTAAGATCAAAATGGGGGAGGGAGGGGAGGGAGGGAAGGGAAACAAAAAGAAAAAGGAAAGGAGAGGAAAGGAAAGGGGAAGGTAGACTATGAGTTGTTCTTTTTACCTCCCAAAATAAGTTTTCTCTTGTCGTTTCCCACAACTTGAAATATTTATTTTGGTGTGAAAGAAAATCAGCTTGGTTAGGATTTCTTCAAGGAAAGCAAGGGAATTTGGAGACTGGTAGTGACTGCTTTTTCCACCAGCTAAGGTGCAACAGGGTAATCAAAGAGATGGGAGATGTATGTGTACTGTCACCTGCTGATGTTGAGCTGTGCATTTCACATGTACATATACACACAGAAAACAGCACTCTTTTCACTCATTCTTTTATTACAAAAGAAGTTACCATGTTTATCTGCCCACTTTCTGAGCAAATGTATTTACTATGCACTATTGGCAGAAACAGGGTCTCATGGCAACTGCATTCTTGCCTACAGAAGCCAGAATGCAGCTTTGAAACTCCAAAACATGTACTTTTCCAGCAAACATGCAATACGCTCAAACAGCCCAACTCTTGTTTGCATTTAGTGAGTTTAGGAATCAGCCATCTCAGTACACAGCTCTTTATGAGAATCTGAGCAGATAATGAGACCTCACTACTCTGCAAGTCTAGGACAGGGTTCATTAAATGTGCGGTGATTTTTTTTTTCAATTTTTATTGAATTTTTAGTTAGCTCAGGAGCCCTGTCTCCATCTAAAACAGGGCCACTGCAGGGATTTTGTTGCTTTTGTTGTTAATGCAGTCCTTGCTTTCAAAGGGAGTGGGCAGAGAGAGAACTACTAGGGTTGCTCTTACGATAATGCCACTGTGTTCATGTCTGGGCTTATTGGAGTTGGACACTGGGAATTCCTGGAGTGCAGCAGTGCTAGTTGTTCTTATTCAAACACTCGATAAAACCAAAGCACACAGAGAGCCCAAGCACAACTGAAGAAACACTGGTAATATTTCCCTGAGAGAGCTGGGAATGAGTTTGTGAGCAAGATCTTAACCAGAAGACAAGGTGCTACAATAAGCAAGGATGACTCTTCCCCTAGGTTTGGGTGGAGTCCTACAGTAGATATGGACATGAATGCTAAAGCTCTACTTTAGTGCTTGGGTGGACAGAGGAGACCAGTGAGGGTATATTTACAGCATTGCTTGGGTGGACAGTCAGATCCAGACTCTTCACAGTTGTGGGTTTCCAGTCACAAGGACATGTTTGTCCTCTCTCATACTTGCCCTGCTGTGCAAGGACAAGGAGCCAGAGCTCAGTTCTGTGGCTTCCTCTGCCACAGGTCTTCAGCAAGACATTCAGTGCCCAAAGGAACAGACCTGCTTTTGTTTTCTCTTCTTGCAAACCGAAATGGCAGCATGGGGACTGAGATGCAGGCAGCCCATGGCCATCTGCCTTTCCAAGCCACAGGCTGGAAGAGACCTTGTGACTGTTAGCAGTGCTCTCCCACCCAGAAAGGGTTTTGTGCTCCTTCCTAGCTATGGGAGCCTGGGAAGAGACCTTCAAAATATATTTATAGTACAGTTAAACTGTGTCAACTTTGCACATGTGAACAACTTACCTCAAATGAGAGCAATGAGCTGAGTTGACAAAGGCAAGTTTCTATGGGTTTGTCTTATGGTGAACATAGGATAACCAAACATGGACCTTGGTGAGCAGAGTTCTTTTGCAGAGCAGGGTGTGTCTGTCATCCACATGGATTCAGATGTCTGATAGAGCCTTAATTAGCATTAGCATCCCTCAACAGTGGGAGCATCAGTATGTTTATTATGCATCTAGTTGTTTGTTGAAATGCAAAGTATAAAAATCATCATTCCAACTAACGCTGATAGAGGTCTAGAGGTCTCCTAGTAATTAACCACCAGCTCAGAAGGTGCAGAGTGGGAGAGGAGAGGACCTGCAAACAGCAGAATAGTATCAGCTGCCTCTTTCTTTATAAATAAATAAATAAATAAATAGTTAAATTGCTTAGAGATGTCTCTTAGAGTGGGGAAACAAAACTGAAATTGCTTGGGGAAAGGATGAGAAAGGCAGATTTGTGGTACTGTAACAGAGCTGCAAAGAAACCAGATCAGAATAGCTAGAGGTGATATAGATCATGCTTTCAGTGACTTCAAAGACTTGAAAGGGTTAAATATGCTGTTAAGCTTTCCATTCCCAGCATCTTAGGCTACATGATAAAGACCGTATCTCCAAATACAAAGACGCTGGAAGCTGCAGCTCCTGTTTGGTTAAAGGCTAGTCTTAAAAACCCAAGTGCCTGTACTCCCAAACTCAAGTGAAAGACTTGAAGCACTTGGAGCCCCTGTAATAAGAGGTAAACAGGAGATAACAGCTTTTATGTTCACTGCAATACTACTACTTTCTTTCTTTTTTTTTTTTTGGACAGAAGAGTTAATGGGTTTGTTTGGGTCATTATTGACAGATAGTGGGGTGGCCAGTTTGGACAGTTTTTCCCAGAACAGGCCTGCAATGCAAGTAGGGGTGGCATGAGTGGTAATTTAGCTGCCATCTTCACTCACCCAGAGCATCCTCACTGGTCTCAGTCCAACAGACTCTCAAGATGAAGCTACACATAGCAGAACAAGTGAGGCAGCCTATAACTGAATGTTTTATTTTTCTGTGTCTGTCATCTGGTCTCCTGACTTCTGACCTAACACTTGCTGCAGGTTTATTCAGGTTGCTAAGGAAGGCGGAGATTCCTCCCAAAGTCTCAGCTCCCCATTTGCTGCTGATGTCTAAACTGTGAAGCAGCATTTGATTAAGATAACGGACTAGCTGGGCAAGGACTACAGCTGCCGTCTTGTTGATGCAATGCCAAACAGGCTGTGAGCTTTCAATAAGAAGTAATTTATGGTAAAGCAGACTCCTACAGTACTGCAGAGTAACTTCTATTTCTGTTACTTAGGCTTTTAAAGGCACCAGGATCACAGTGGCTTGACTTTCTTTTCTAGACAAAAAAAAGGAAGAGCATTTAATCTAGTGACCTTGCATTTATCTTCTGCCCTTCATTAGCACCATCTGTCTCCCTCTGCTTGTTGAAAGGCAACTGTGTCTGTCCTCATTGCTGGGACAATACAAATATTGCTCAATTACAGCAGTTCTCTAAGTGCAATTACTCAATTGAAATGTTAATTGAATTATTTGAGTTTTAATTATTCCATTAGGAATGCTGTCAATACAGATTAAATTGCTTGCTGTCTCTCTAGGCTAGAAGTACAATGTAGTAGCTGGCCACACAGGGGAGGACTGGTTTTACTCTGACTCAGACAGCCCTAATTAGGCTGGGGAAAGTCTATCACTGTTCAAAAATGGTGCTTTCAAGTTCAGGTGTCAAGGCTACAGAAATCTTCTTTCCTTCAGTCAGCAAGTTTCCAGGCACAAAAATACTTGCAAACAGAGAACAGTGACTGTTTATATAGAAATAATTTTGTAGGAGAGTTAGTGTCAAAAATACTTGTGTTTTGTCAGTGAAGGAATCAGCCCTACAAGACAATTGACAGAAACCGGAAGGACCAGTTGCACAATATGAGCCTGGATTTGAGACTACATACAGTCAGCAAGACAGTGGCTAAAGACTGCTCACAGGCAATGTCGGGGATGAGACAGGACTGCAGAGCAAAGCTCACCAGCCCTTGTAGTACATTCACCTGGGCAAACAAAAGAGCTGTTTGAGGTTTGTTCCTGATGCATTCCTAGGAAAAGTAGAATGAAAAGAGTTAAGATGAGGGAGACATGAACCTATATGTCCTCAACCCCCTTTGAAATTCCTAATCCGTATGCATGCAATACCGGAAGCTGATTTCCCGCCTCCCTGCAGCAAGGATAGTTGCTGCCTCTCTTAAGGGAAGCCTTTATCTCCTATTCCAATATCCTGCCACTATCATTGTTTTTTTCCTCCCTCTCAACACCATCAGGAGCCCTTGCCTCTTGATTCATGGAGCACACTATAATTAAGAAGGGTACTTCAATCTTTCCCTCCTTTCAACTGTATGAGCTCCCTTGGTTGATGACCAGATCCTTGGTTGATGACCTGCAGCACCAGTTAAGATCTGTGACAGGTGGAAATAGCCCTGCCTACCCCAGCAGGAGCTCTTCATCCACAGCCTCTTCTCTTAGCAGAGCTCAAGCTATAACACATCTATGCTGCAGTAGCCCAGGACTCTGACTGCCATAGACAGCCTTGGGCTTTGTACTTCATGTCCACACTGCACTTTGTAAACATCTTCACTTAATATCTACCCTGTGTTAAGGCTCCTGTTCTTGCAGCTCTGAAAGCAGTAGATCCTGAGATTTGCAGGTTGAGGTATTGCCCTTCCAAGAGACAGCAGCATGCAAGGCAGAGATCTCTGAGGTGGGGAGGTTAATTTCTTGGTGTCACATATCAGATGGAAATTTTCTGCTGCAATAGCATCCCCAGCACTGTGGAACCCTGTGGGGTCCAAGTTGCTGAGACAGTATTTGCTCAGTCCTTGGTGACTGGTGATCAATCCCAGGGACTCCTTTTGTCCGCTTGGCCCCCTGCTCTCCTCCCTGTGCCTAACCCCTCCCACTCATCTGTCTGCCACAGTACAAGTGCTGCATGTTAAGTTTTATGGACCCATTTGGCATAGGAGAAGAAGCAAAGATCGGGGTTTATGTGTGAAATAGCAATTTTGTGACGACTTCAGGTAAAATGCTCTGAACTAGAGACAATGAGTATCACAGGATCTTGGTTTAATACAGATGTAGGGGGATTAAGTGGTGAAATAGTTGTGCTTTTTTTGCAAATGTGATCTTCATCTGCCATGTTCCTCACTAACAGAATAGAGATGTTTGCACTTCTATCATGGCTAGTGTGTTGGCAGGAGTTGGAGTTTGCAGGTGGCAGGACCTCCTGTCATCGTTACTTCTTAACCCCGCTTTGCAAACACCCCTCCCTCCACTTCTGAAGGAGAGGCAGTTTCCCTTACAAGATACTAGAGCTTACCCAGCTTTGGTGAGCACTGACTCCACCAGACTCTTCCAGTGAGGTTCAAGCTCTTTGAGGCTGGGGTGGTTGGCTGCAGGCATAAATGTGCCTTTGTGCACCTCAGCACAGGATTTCCCTAGCCCCACAAGACTGCTAAAGGAGCTGGCCCTGTCACAAAGCATTGGCTGAGCAGCTGTGCTCGCCTGGGAGGCTTCAGTACCAGAGGAAGCAGCTTCATGGAGCAGAATGTAATTACAGCTCTCTGCCAGGATGCTGATGGATAATGGCTTCATGCTCCAACCATAACAACATGGCACAGGGATTATTGTGAATAGCAGCACTGTAGAATAGGACTGGTGAGGCAGTGCTGGAGCAGCACCTGTAGGGTTGGCGCAGCTTGTGTACAGAGGAGCATAGCTCCCTCCTGCCCTCATCATCTGGAATGAAAATGGAGACCTGCCTCTAGGTCTCCTTGGGCTCTGCTGCTGCAAGGAGCTGGCTGAGGATCTGAGGCCAGGAAACCTGCCCTCCTGATGCTGTGTGATCCAGGAACTCTGTCTTCCACCTCAAACAAATAGAGAGGTTATGCCAAGAGAAAATGCTAAGCCTTTCTGGGGAAGGGTGGGGGTTGCACATCCTTCAGAATAAATGCATAGAATTGCAAAAATAGCTCCTAAAAAGCCTGAGACGTGATCCTAATGGCTGCTCCTGATGGCACATGGATGGCACGTCTCCGTCATGTAGCTGCAGAGCACTTGGTAGCTTGCTGTTCAAGGTGCTTTCAGCCCACTGTGTGGCACTGGTTATTTGAAATTCCAAGGCTGTTTTCTCTGTTAATTTCTATATTCTCCAATATTACACTTAATCACTCTCAATCATCTTCCTTTACATGACCATGCGTACACACAAGTGCATTTTTGCGTCTCCAACATGCAGTCTCATCTCTGTTTAATCAGCATTATCTTCAAAGCCCTGATTTTTTTCCTATTTAACAAGTTGGATTCAATGTCTGAAATATCTCAGTATCTCTCCCCTCTGTACCTGCTCTGTTTTCCTACCTGCTCTCCAGGATGTCCCTGCCATTCCGGCAGAGTCTTATTTCATTTTGGGCAAATCAGACCTGTGAAGTTCAATCCTGTAAAGCTGCGCTTCAGTACTGGTTTATGTACCAAGGCACTGACCAGGGCTTTTCAACAAGCACCTACAGCACCCTCCTGGTCAGGCTTGCTGGCTATTTGTGTGGAAAAATGGAATGGACTTATGGAGAAAGCAAGAGCCTAGCACTAGGGAGCATTTATCCATCACCTTTCTCTGCCTCAGGCTGCATGAGGAACTCTGAGCCCCGAAAGCTCCACCTCCTGCTTAAAAAGGGAGAGAGCTGGGTGGCCTCTGAGCATCACTGGGGACCTGGCATTAACAGGGGGAAATGCAGTAGCACATCTAGCATGGAGATGGAGTCTGTGAAGTACACTCACCTCTGTCAGGCATGAGACACAGGCTCTCCGGGACCAAGCAGGAACCACCTGCTGTTCCCTGACAGTGCTAGCACCCATACTGGGGCAAGTTTGCTATAAATCCATACCTGTTTACATCACAGGCAGAGCCAAACCCAGAGGGTATTGGGTATTGATAGACAGACTTCAGATATGTAATTTTGTTCTTTTGTCTCCAGCTCCTCGTTTAATATTTTGCAATCTTGACAATGCTTCACTGTGCTAGAGACACCCACAAAGGCAGACTGGAGGTTCAGTGACTGCTGTTTATGTCATTAGGCTGGGGCTCCAGTGCTTGGTGACATGAACAGGTGTCTTCCATCACTCCTAGCTAGGAATCCGGGGTTTGCAAAAGCTTTTAGCACTAAATTTTAGTGCTGATCTAGCTAATGGTTATGGATGGCAGAGAGGAGTCAGGAAGACGCTGCTTTTAGAAACCTTGCCCGAGGTTTTCTTTAACTGGAAGGTCTCGTCTAGGGTGTAATCATCAAGAAACATGTTGGGCCCTTGATAAACATGATACTGAGTCAGAAGCTGTTCCCCAGCACTCCTGTTCTGAACCACTCAAATCCTCTAAAGACACCAGTTTAAATAACTGGCATTCAGTTTGGAAATACTGTCTTCTCTTGTATCAACATCTAATGTCACTGTTGCTGAAAGCAAGTAGGATAAAATTGCCTGCCTTATTTTTCCCAGTGTGTTGGCTTTATGCATTTGTCAGCATTTGCAGTCAAATCAATCTTAGTTTCTTCTCCTGGACAGGTACTTAGTTCTGCTGATGTCATGCTGCTTCCATGTGGGGAGAGGAGAGGGGACAAGCTGTGGCTGAGAAGACAGGGAGGGGGGTTGTAAAGCCCCATGGGCTTAAAGGGAAGCTCAAGGCTGGTGTATGCATGTGGCATTTGCTACACCTGCCTCCAGATCCTGCCTTGGTTGCAGGCTTCCTCTGGGAAAATGGCTCTGTTCAAGCTGCTTATACACTCTGAGAGCCCAGTCCCATTCACAAGCCAGTTTCAAATTTTCTTGGGGATCTAGATGCTTACAGAGGTAACTGCCTGCTATCCAGGCTTCATAATATCTGCCCTGGCTTTCAAATTGTTTCAGGCTCTTTAGGTACCTTGGGATTGGAGAGACTGAGGTGACACTTGTGATTGAATATCCACATGGGCCAGGGGTGAGTCTGATGTCCAAGCTAGCAACCTAATGCTCTCTGTGGCCAGAGCACCAAGGCAATGCCCCCTCCCATGGAGAGCCCAGGAAGGGGAGCAGGGCTGGGGTGAGAAAATGCTGGTGGTTGGAGGTTGCTGCTTCCCTGTGGTCGGTGGTGTTGAAACTAAGCACACTGCAGAAGCCCCAGCAGTGTTCCCACTGGCTCCTCTCCCCCAGGCTCTGCTCATCAGCAGGTCACAGCCACTGCTGGATGTGTAATCCAGACCAGCCAGAGCCCTTGCACACCACAGCCACTCTGGAGCTGCAGGCTGTTGATGCCTTCTGGGAGCATCCCTACTGCTCTAACTGCCTTTAAGCATTTTGTCTCTTTGCTGCTGTAGACTCCGTTGATCTCACTTTTGAGTTTTGTTTTGCTTTGTTTTATCCTGTAGTTGTTCAATGTCTCTGTTTTCACATTTGTGAAGCAGGGACAGCACTGCTAGGTCTAGAGACCTCAATTTTGTGAGTACTAACGTACTGCTATGGTTGGGGACAAGTACCCACTGCAATCAATGAGGTGTTTCTCATCCTTCATGAAGAAGCTACCCGTATGTCAATGCTGACTAGCTTTCAAGTAAAGGGCACTAAGATGTCCTGAAGTGGAGTTGCAAGGGACAGTCCTCCTCACTTGAGTACCTGTGTGAATTCCTGACCTGCAGATGGGGCAGAAGATCATCTTTGAAAGAGGCTAACATTGCAGATGGATGCGCTCCACTTGTGTCAAGCCGTGGGATTCCCACTGCTGCCAGTGCGAAAAATGTGAACAGCATCCACTGTGCTGAAAGTGTCCAACTAGTTAGTGTCTGCAGCTTGCTGCTTGTCAGAGTGTTCATTTCCTTACTCGTTACGTGCTGTCTCTTCTTTCTATCACCATAGATGTTTCCTTTCATTCTCTTCAAGAGGCCTTCTGCTGCCTCTTAAATGTTTTCAGTTCACCTCATTTAAACACCACAGCTTACTCCAAAACCTCTTAAGGCTGAGGGAGAGCAGTAAAGATTGCATCTTCAAGAAGCATTTTCCCTCTTGTCTGGGAGGCTGGAGATCTCTCTCCATGTGGGGTTGCTAGGACTGGTGAAGGGCAGGCAGGTGGTAGCTGGACAGTGCTGCTGCCCATAATCTGGGGCCCTGTCACAGGAGCTTGGGATGGATGGATAATGACCCCCAGGACATGCAGATTCTTAGGAGGCTGATGTGTTTTCAGATGGCACTAATGTGAATCTTTTTCAAACTTTTGGGCAAAAATGGCTTTTTCTGGGTGACACTTAGGGGAAAAATCCTCTGGGTGAGGCTGCCACTAGATTTCTGGTCTCCTTCCAGCTGCAGCATCTGCTTTTCTCCCCTCCTCCCATGCAGCTGCTCCTCAGGCTGGCTCACCATCCAGTATGCAACAATGGAGAGAATTCTTCCTCCTCAATTAGCTCTTTCAGTACAATTGCAGTTGGATACCCCCTCGGATGCCCAGCTGCAGAAGAGTGCTGGTTTTACAGTTGCATCAGGGGGAACTGTATTGGGTCTGTCTGAGATGGAGTTAATTTTTCCCCTAGTAGCCCTCCCAGTGCTGTGTTTTGTATTGGGAGCTGGAAAGGTGCTGATAACACACCAGTGTTTTGGCTACTGCTGAGCAGGGCTCACACCGCATCAAGGCTGTCTCACCAGTGTTTCCTCCCATCACCCAGTAGGCTGGGGGTGGGGAAGATCTTGGGAGGGGACAGAGCCAGGACAGCTGACTCAAACTGACCAAAGCGATATTCCATACCACATAACTTCTGCTCAGCAATAAAAGCTAAGAGAAGGGGAGGGGGGCATTTGTTTTTATGACATGTCTTCCAGAGCAACCACTAAGCCTGATGAAGCCCTACTTCCTGAGAAGTGGCTGGACGTCACCTGATGATGGGAAGTAGAGAATAAACCTTTTATTCTTTTACTTTGGCACATGGCCTTTGCTTTTGCTTTATTAAACTGCCTTTATCTTGACCCATGAGGGTTTTTTCCACCTTATTTTCTTGCGCCTCTGTCCTGCTGAGGAGTGGGAGTGATAGAGCACTTTGATGGGCACCTAGCATCCAGACAAGGTCAAGCCACCACAGGAGAGTAATCTCCATTCATTGTTTTATTAGTGCTGTAACTGTTTTGAGCTACAGTTACCTTTAATTACTGTCTCTGCTGGGGCTCATTGTGCCTCTTCCAGTGAACAGTTTGGAGGCCCTTGCTCCCCAAAAATGAAACCACTTACCATTATTTATCTTTTAAATCAGAGCTTATATTTAGCTGGTACCATCCATTCAGTCTGCTTCTCAACACCTGTGTGGAGAAAAGCCACACAATCACAATCTGTTCACAGAAGGATTTGAGAGCTATCCCCAGCCCTGCTGCTGCAGCTGAGTTCAAGGAGAACCTTTAGTCCCATCGCATTTGCCTTGCTGTTGAGCTAAGTTATGACACTTCCTTCACTTTGTGCATTCTTGCAGAGTGAAAAGGTCTTCCAAGCACATACAAAATCATTAAGGTGCACATAGCCACCAACTAGAGGAGGGAGCAGATGATACTTCTCTCTTTCCTGGGGAAAGACAGAGCTCAGCAAGGAGAGAAAGTGTCTGCTCAGGATCCCAAAGAGATGGAGTCTTCTTCTGAAATGAGTGATGTAAACCAGAAAATGGGATTGTTTGTCCTGAAAACATTATTCCTTGGATTTAACACCAGCTGAAGGGAACCAAGAGCAGCCCTGGCATGTCCCAGCCCGTTTCTCTTTACACACAGCCTCAGGAATAGAAACTGCTGCAATGAGTTCTCTTCAGCGAACGCTGGCTCTGCCACCAAGAGTTGTGCTCTTACCAGCACTGCAGAAACTTAGGCAGCAGGCACGGAACTGTCCTTCCCACTTATTTCCTCCCAAAGACCATGACTTTGGGACAGTCACCTAGAGGGACTGTTTGGAAGACACAGTGCCTTAAGACATGGCACCACTGCCCTCAGTCTCTCTTTTTACCCTGCATGACCTGCATCAAGTAGAGAGGATGCTTTCCCTGTTGGTGAGACCAGAAATACTGCATGATGTTGGAGCTGGAGCGTGACTGAAGACATTTTACACTATTTCCCAGGAGGAATGTTTTGGGCTGCAGCAGGAGACCATGTGTCTGGAAGATGCTCTTCAGCCAACTGCCCAGCATGGCCAGCTAGGTCTGCAGGGGACCACAGGCTGTGCTATTTGCCTGAGCATGCTCTGCACAGAATGAGGTGACAGTGAAAGGGCAAAGAGTCCTCATCTAATTCTTGCTGCTATATTTATACATGAGATAGCAGAAGTGAGCAAGAGATGCACACTGGTTCTGGGAACTTGATGGCCTTAAGTAGGTGAATTAAGAAATAGGGCATTCCAATTATGTTTTTTTCCTTTTGTACATAGGTATTGTCTCTTCCCTTGCCTGCCTAGAGGGCTGGACTACCTGCAGTGCTCCCCGTGGCAGGAGGGAGCTGTGGGGGAGCAAAGGTGTGCATCCCTGGGCAGAAAGCAGGAGGGACTTGGTGTGATAGAGGAGGGGTGCAGGGATAGGCAGGCAGGGCCAGACAGCAGTGGAGGACATCCGGTCCCACTGTGAGGGTTTATAATAACATCTTTTTTGGTGTTTGCCATGCATGGAGTGAAGCAAAATGCACTGTTCTCTGGACCAGGGTTTCGAAATGTCATTAAGGGATCAGAGTGTGCTCCAGCCCTGCATGCCTGGGTGCTGGCAGCAAGCAGGGGAACAGAATAATTGATTGCTTTCTCCCTGATGTCCAAAATGGTTTTGATGTCAGGCCATTCATTGCAGTAGCTGGAATACTAACAAAATTCATTTGAGCTGCAGCCCTGAAACGGGTGCCTTTACTGATGGCTAATCTGGGATGATGGATGAGTTGCAGGCGGGAGTGGGAGGCGGGGTTTGCTACTACTGAGTAAGAAGGCGGCAGTGAGAAGGAGGCAGCAACAGGCTGGTACCCAACAGGCATGGTCCCAAATATCTCCCAGCCGTCATGGGAGCTTAAGGGGGAGGCAATAGGCAGGCAGGTTCAGCAAGTATCTGTGTCCTGGTCTCCTCTGCTTGAGACAGTCATACAAGAAGTAACATCATAATTTAGCCACCTGATTTTTGCTAGATTTAGACTACAGTTTAACAAAGTGATGGCAAGTCTTCTCTCCATCCTTCCTGCAACCCTTCTTAAAATTTAGATTTATTTAATTATTTTAAAGTGAGCTAGGGTTGACAGCATCCTTAGGTAAATGAAAGGCAAAGCTGAATGCAAAATGCAGGGCAGCAAGAAACTATAAGATTAGCAGTCCCAGGGGAGAGCAAACATGATAAGCAGTATTATTTAGCAGTATTTAGGGGCTGGAGTGTTCCCCAGCACACTAGCCCAAGCTTCCCATGGACCAGCAACTGGTCCCATCTCCCCACGCAGAGGCACATCATTGTGTTTCAGAAGCATTGCTTCTGATTTACACTGGGCTGAGGAGGGGAGGTATAATGTAGCTTGCAGGGCACCTGGCACCTAGCTGAGGTCAAGCCACCACAATGGCAAAAAGGAGTACTTTTTTGGAGTACTGTCCAAAAAGTGAGGATCTTCTGGACCTTCCTTATGGCTGCCAATGCTTTAAGGAAGGAAATTACCTCAATTTTTTCAGTTATCTTAGACAGTTATTTTGGCACCGTCCAACACGAGGTGCCCCAGCAGCATTGTTCAGGAGTGGATTTCCCCTTTAGGTTGCTCCAGCTTTCCCATGTAGGGTCTCAAGGAGACTTGAGAACACTTGGTCTAAGTTTTGCTTTTCCCCATGAAGCCTTGCAGTGATCCACCCTTGGCAGAAATTATGCCGAGGTATTATCCTTCAGTGCTGTGCCAGGGAAAGCTGTAACTCCCACCGCAGTCCACCCCCAGAAAGATTTGGATCCCCCAGCACTTATTAGCTCATGCCCTCACTGCTGGCATTGGGGCATCTACACTGTGCCTCTGATGGGGTTTCACACCATGTGCCAGCACTGACACCAAGCAGAGTGCTTCTGCAGTAAGCAGTGGTCTTTAAGAATAAGGATTTAAAATATAGCAGGTTTGATGAAAACACCAATTCATTATTTGTTTTTTTATCCCAGCTCCCCGGATTCTCATCCTCTTCTTCTAGGTGTATATCCCCAAGTCTCCCTGACTGTTTATGAGATCTTGAAGTTTCATCCTTAAAGAATACATTAAAAATTCAGTTCCTTGTGCAGTCTTGTGATTTTGGAGGCTGAAGTCTGAAGGAAAAAACAAATATAATGAGGCACATGGTGAGACAGCAAGAACCAGCAGTGTTTCATGCTGCTGGAACTGGGACGTAAGGAGCCCGGTGCTGATCTCTCTGGGACAGTGCCAGCCTGCACCAGCCTGGGGCATTTATAATGCTGATTGAAAGAGCAAGATGCTGAGCAGTTTTGCTGCACCACTGGGGTGGACACAGCATCACTGTTTTGTTGGAGCTGAGCTAGAGCATGTTTTGGCACTCCACCACCTGCCCTGGCAGGCGAAAGCCAGCCTCAGCAAATTCTAAGCTCTGGAGACTCATGCTTTTGTCTTGACCTCTAAGCATTAGAGAATGATGCAAGCCCTGAAGCGTGAGCTGTGGGATCCCCTTGATTTTTACAACTCATTAGCAGTGACATTAGTGCACATGTATGCCCCTGCTTGGGACCTGCAGTAGTGCTGGCTGCACGCTTCCTGCAAGCCCCACACTTTCCACTGCATGATCTGATCGACTTTGTGCTTTCAAGGCCTTTGAGTAGCTACTCACAGCCCTGATTTTCCCCTGTTAAGAGGAGGCAAAAGCCTCCATTTTCTTCAGAGCAAGGACTTCTGCTTGAGATCCACAGACTTGGAGCGTCCATGGATTACTGCTTGGGATAAGGAAAAAGATAAAGTGTCTGAAGTCTGTACATGTGCAGGGTGAATTTCCTGAGGAGGTTTTGGCTCCTGGGGAAAATTCAAAGCCATTAAAGGCCTCTCATGTCTGTCTTCTGACTGCCAAGGGATGGGGTAGGCCCTGAACTGTCATTATCATAGAATCATAGAATAGATTGGGTTGGAAAAGACCTCCAAGATCATAGAGTCCAACCCCTGATCCAACTTCAAT
>JANHFX010001254.1:0-48517 GCA_027560015.1 Chloroceryle amazona
CTACAGCTGTCATTTTAAGCACAAGTTCTTATATCCAGTTTAACATTTCTTTATGCATGTTATCTGTTCACATTTTGCCCTTATCCTCCCTGGTGGAATAGGGGAGAGAATTGGAAGAGTAAACCAGAAAACTTGCAGGTTGAGATAAAGACAGTTTAATAGGTAAAGCAAAAGTGTGAGAAAACAAGGAGTTCATTCACTGCTTCCCATCACAAGCAGGTGTTCACAGGCTTCCCATCAGAGGCTCTGTCACACATCCCGGTTTCTTGGGCAGACAGGTGCCATCACTGAACATCTAGCTCCTGTTGCAAAGACACTTAAAAATATGAAAAGCTGAAATATTTGGGCTTGGAGGTTTGGGGTTTTTTTGGTTTTGTTTTTTTTTTTTTGTTGTTGTTGTTGTGTGTGGTGTGTTTGTTTTGTTTTGTTTTTATTTTATTTTTTTTTTTTGAGTCTGCAGACAAACTGTGTGAGCCCAGCATCTACCCACAGATTTCTGGTGTCACAATGAAATGAAATAGTCAAGATACTATTGAATTTCACTGTTGCCTTTCATAAATTACTGCTAATGTGGTAATAAAAGGATCTACTATTTGATGAGGGGAAAAATCATCAGAGGTACTAAAAAAGCTACAGGGAGAGGATAAAACTGAAGTTGAAGGCCTAGAAGAGCTGAAGTGTCACAAATATGCTCTGCAGCTTTATAACAACAGAATCCCAGGGGAGAAGGTTTTAGCTGTGGCTTGTTGGGTGGCAGCATTAAATGAGGAATATAGAGTTGATAGTGTGCTTTCCCTTCCCCCCCTCTGTGTTGGGACCCCCATGCAGGTTGGTTATAGTTTCCATGCCTGAGCAGTGTCGGAAGATAACCACAGAAGCACCTGGAGTTTGGATACTGTTGCTCTTGACAGCAGGATAAAAGAGTGGACAGCTGTTTATAACCCACAGGGTGTAGTTACACTGCACCAATACGTTGTTACTGTTTCATGCCTGGTTAACCGCTTTTTTGCCTGCCATAACTGAGAAGCTTGTCAGACTTTCCAGTAGCACAGCATGTCTGTGGGTGATCTTTGAGCTGTTTGCAGAAAAGTCCACATAAGGCACTAGAAAACAGGCGTGTCTGACCTGCAGGGAGAAATGACGTGGGTCATCTTGGGTTGCAGACTGGCATGATGACTTCACAGGCTGTAACAGCAGTGTTGGGAAACCCATTAATAGGAAGAGATTTCTTTTTTCCTCTCCCTAACTGCAGCTTTAGAAGAAAGGAGAAATGGCTACTTCTCCTTGCTAGATGATGGGGAAACAGCACCACTTACCTTGTGTCTGCCAGCAGCTGTACACACAAGATAATATTCCTGAGCGGGGCTAGAAAAAGCAACTTGAGCGCCACGGGAGGTGGCCAGTGATGGCAAGAGGTTGAGAGTTTTGTGACGGCGGTGACTCACCTTGGGTTCATTTGTGTGCTCACTCTATGTGGATGGGAGAGGATTTATTTGGAATGATACCAGGCGAACATCTTCAGTCCTTGTGAGGATCTAGCGATTCAGCCTGTCTAAAGCTGGGGGTCTACTATAAATTTAACACCACATCAGGATTGATTGAGCTTAAAAAATGTTTCTTTCCTCCAGTGTAGTCCAGGTGGTTTATTTCAGCTTAATGTTTTGTTGGCTGACTCTCCAGCGTAAGGCAGTGCTGTGAGAATTACATTTTTGTTTGTGTCAGAAGTGAAAGCAGAATAACTTCATTGGCGTGGAGTTGTGCTCAGGGTAGTTAGCCTTGCTTAGTTGGCTATGTGCTCCTATTCCCAGCATCCCTGTCTGCGCTGCAGCATGCTGTAGTTCATAGATATATCCCCGGTGTCCTGCATGTGATCAGCACTACAGCTTCTTTACTGCTCAATGAATTGCTGTGTCTCATGTAACTGGAAACATGCGGTTGTCTAGGTCATGAGTTGATGGGATTTCCTCCTCCTCTTACGCACAAAAGAGATGATGGATGTTGGGAAGACAGAAGCACCCAGCTCTGCCTTTATGAGGACAGTCATGTGAAACAGCTTGTTCCTGGGCAGTGCTAGGAATGGGCTGTCTCAGGCCTTTCTGCCGTCAGAGTTAGCTGGGATTGATAACATACAGTCAGGAATGATTTAATGGTGTCTTTGTGCTGGGTCGTTCATCACAGAGATAGAATTGGTGAATCCTGCTGTAGTTCATTTGACGGTTGCTGATTGTGCTCGTACATGAAGGCTTAATACATGTTGGCTTGTCATAGAATACAAGTTGTAGAGCAAATCTCTGGAAGATGTTACATTTGAGGCCACCTGGAGTTCAATCATGTTTTGCCTTGGTCTCTTCTCCCAGCTTTTCTCCCTCTAGTGTCAGCATACTCAAAAAAGGCACCTTCTTAGCTTCTTGCAGGGTGAGGAATGAATCTACATGACATATTCTGCTCTGTTCTGAAGAACAAGAGGGGAGGCTGCAGTTGGTCCTGCAAAGGCTAATTGTTTTTTTTTGGTTTGGTTTGGTTTGTTTTTTTTTTCCCCTGTTCATAAAATAGGATTAAACTAAAGGCACAGGAGCTTGCTGAAAACCCTTGAAAACTTCTCTGCACCCCTTATGTCTACATGCAGAGCTCTGCAGGGAATTTGGGCTTTTTTTCAGCAGATTTTTTCCTTCAGCAACTAGGATGGTCGTGGCTGTCTGTAGTCAAAACATTGTCTTGTTCATCGTGACTGAGGGCATTTCTTTTGAGACCAGTAAAAGTCTCAGAATCTGTCTTGCTCTGCTGGGCTCATGCACTGAGGGGTGCTCTTCTTGCAGACCTGTTACAAAGCTTATTCAGGTAAATGAAGATTTAAACTTTTATTAATAAAACATGTAAATCAGGGTAATTTTCATATGAAACTGTCCATACAGCCAAGTAGATGTGTTGAGTGACTCATACAGTGTGCTAGTGGATCTGGATGGTCTGGTTCTGGATGAACTGGAGGTCGTTTTAATACTTAGGGTTTTTTTAGATGCTGTTCAAAATCTGTTCTGCTCATAATAAAAGTAGAACCAGAGCTTCCACTTTGTATGCTGGTATTGTCTTCTGGTTCTTCATTCTGGTGTTGTACAGCCCCTCGCTGCTTCTCTGTTTGCCAGAAGTGCTTCCAGTTCTCGGCTGGCTGTCTGGCAGCTGCTGCCTGCCTGATGTCTCCACTTCCCCAGAGAATTGGTGGGGGCAAGTGGTGCTCCCCACCTTCTTCAGCACCCTGTGGTGTTTGGGGAGCCGGGAATGCTGGAACAGAGAGGGGTCTTGGCAAGTCCCAGGAGGGCAAAGACGGGGTGGCCGTCTTTGAACTCCACCAAAGGCAGGGGAAGGGAAGCAGGAGGACATGTAGAAGGTCCTGAGCCAGCAGGAGGAACGGGCCTGCAGGAACCTCGTGATGTTGAGCAGCACAAGGTTGTGCACGTGGGACAATCATCCCTGCACAAAGGGATGTGCGGCCTGGGGCTGGCTGGGCAGCAGCTCTGCAGGAAAGGACGTGGGCTTCCTGTGGATAGTCAACAGGAGTTAGCAGCGTGACTTGGCAGCAATGAGAGCAAACTGGGCTGCGTTACAAGCCGTATCGTCACTTTGAGACAAAGGGTTGTTCAGCTATTCTGCTACATTTACATTGCTGTTAATGAGGCCACATCTGCAGACCAGTTTCCCAGTTGGGGTACCTGGTGTGAGAAGGATATCAACAAACTGGGAAGAGCATGGCAGAGGGCCGCCAAGAGGGGCCTGTGACACAGGATGAGAAGCGGAGGGAAATGGGCTTGTTTTATCTCAGAGAAGGGAGGGGAAAGGGGCAAGAATCTAAAGCCTTTCATTGCCTCTAATGAGGTTGTAGTGAAGACAGAGCCAGGTACTTTTCAGGTGTGCCCAGTGACTGGAAAGCGGCAGCCAGAGGTGCCCAGCAGAAAATTTTGAATTAGACATAAGGAAAGGACATCACTCCACAGGAGTGATTAAATGCTGGAACAGATGCTCAGGGTGGCTGTGAAGTTTCTGCCCTTGGACAATGTTAAAGCTCTATGGACAAGGCCCTGAGCAACCTGTCTGAACTCTGAACTTGGTCCTGCTTTGAGTAGGAGGCTGGCTTGGAGACCTCCTGGCATTCCTCCCGACTGAAACGGGTAGTAGCACTCTTGGTGCTGTTATCCTATGCCAAAGTTTCCCCCTTTTGCTGAAATCCCTTGTGGCAAGTTCCCTCTGAACAGTGACATACTGTGATGTGAGAAGCTGGCCAGGCAGTGAGTGTCCAGTTCACAAATTGTGTCCTCTGTAACTCCTTGTCTGAATGTTAAGAGGAGTGCAGTAATTGGTGGTATCTCTGCAATGGTGGTTTTTTTATTATTTGAATAATGAAATACTTAAACATCACTCATAACTTAAAAGCTTGTGCATTTTGAAGTGCTTCTGCATAGTTTTGAAGTTGGAATTTCAAGTGACTCTCACTTTCTCTTTTTAAGGTCAATGAATGGTCCTTGAAGATAAGGAAAGAAATGAGAGTGATTGATAGACAGATCAGAGGTTTGTACTTATGGCTCATTTTTTGTTTTTCCTTTCCCTGTCTGCCTCCAAGAGTTTTTTTGCTTTCATTAGGGGAGGCTGTGAAATCTAGTGACCTGGGGTATTCTGTCACATCTGGAATAGAGCGAGACAAACGGGATCCTGGGGCCAGACATCATCTGTGTTACAAAATTATGTTGCCATGAAGTTCTCCAAGTAAAATTCTCCAAGAACCTGCATATTGTATGCTTCCAGTAAGACATAATGGTCTGAAATCCCATTTGTTAAGAATTAGAATTGAATTAGACTTACTATCCAGAATTTCACCCCCACTGATTTAATGAATAGTATTGGTGTGGTACGTAACTGCACATGTAGAAAGTTCTGCAGGTACCTGCTGGTGTGAAGTGCGTGTGCTGAACAAAAGTAGCTTGTTGTCAGCTTGGGAAAATTGCAATCAGAAAAGAGGAGAAAAGATAAATACTTTTTTTCAGTGGGTGTTTTGCTATTAAATTATCATTAGACTTTTGAAGATGTCTGGAAAAGCAGAGGACTTGCTTATTGTTGTACTGCTGCTAGTTCAGATTTTGTTCGCTCTTGTGCCTTCCTTCTCAGATCCTGAAAATAGCCTTGGGGCTAGATTCTATTTTAACCCTTTTTGCCTTCTACCCTGCCCTCAGGATTGCTTGTTCCATGGGATGTGCTGGTAAAGGATATATTGTGTCAGCACCTGGTTATTGGCACGTGCCTATTTTGAGTGACTCCTCAAGGAGCACATTCTCCCTTCCCCCATTCATCCCCAGCCACATGCTTCTGGAGTAATGTCGCAGGATTTGTGTATTCTCCCACTTGTAGAGCTGTACGAGTTGGTTGAAGAGCAATGCTGATGCAGTACAAAGTCTGTCTTTGTCCTCATCTGTAACACGAGGAGCAGGGTTTATGCTTTTCCAGGAAAACCGATGCACAGTGATGTTCATTATGCTTGTGAGTTGTTTTGCATTCACCAAGGCACTTTGTGTGGCTGTATCAGGCACAGAGCGACTGAAATGTGGCTGCTCTTGTTAGCAAAGTATGTTTTATAGGTCACACCTTCCATGGGACCAAACTACCCACATATTAACTATTGATGATTAGTTGAAATGTTGGGTTTCTCTCAACTTCATGCATGCCATAATACTTGTAATGGCCTGTATAGATATTGGATTATGTGGTAGTCTGATATTTTGATGTGGATGTAAATCTAATTACTGTAAGAGCTTAAACATGTCTGTATATGTATTTCAGAGTGTTACATTCAAAGAAATAGTTCAGCATGTAAGAGCATAGACTAATGACCATCTGTCTGCTATTCTGATAATTCCCATTAAAATATAAGTACAGAATATCTTTGTAATGCCAGTGTTGTGCCAGGATTTCACATCTTACCAAGTGTCACCCATGGAAGTATGTGGTTGTGCTGGATACTTACCAGGCTAGCAGGCTGCTGCTGAGAGATGACAGCCGTGTGCCACTAAGGGTTATTTTCAAAACTGCCCCACTGTAGTTGCATTCTGCCATGTTTTATTATTTCAGTCGAGATTTACCCAGGAAATCACTGCAATCTTTGAGTTAGGAGGCTGAGCTGGGACCTGTCTTTGTTCCCCTGGGGAAGTCTGTGCTATATGTGCTTTGATAAGGCAGCGCTTGGATCCACCTGGGATGAACTGAGTGGGCTCGGATCACTTGAACACTTGGCTCGCCCAGTCAGCACAGTTACCAATATAGCAACACACTGCTTCAAACCATCTGTTCTTGGACTCCTGCTGTCATCATGATTTCTGTTTGGTGTAGGTTGCTTTTGAGGGCTTGGAAGGTTCGAAGAAAGGAAAGGTATTCTTGGGACTTCAGAATTGAATTTTTCAAATTAATATAGTTGGAGTTAGACAGCAACTCTGTGTTTTACTGAGCGCGCAAGTCTCTCTCGTGGGTGCTTTGGACTGCTCTGTGCCTCTGTTGTGCCTGACAGTGCTGCAGAGGGACTGGTGGAGTGACTTTGGCTCACAGGAGGCCCGGAGCCGACATTGACCTTCAAAAGTGGAGTTGACCATTCTTGGGTATTTAATGACACTAATCTCATATTCAGCACTCGTCATGTAGGTGAAACCATTCACTCGAGTACAGGGCCTCCCCACGCTAGTTTGGGTGTAGTAACACAATACTTGTGGTTGGTTTTCACCTGACAAAGTGATTATCATAATTCCTCAGTACTGCTGGAATACTGGTGCTTCCTGTTTTCTGCTGTAGTAATCCAGGTGTTTCTCACCTGTTCCGATATGCTGGTACTCGGCTCATTCCCATGGCTGACATGCAAACGCTTGTGGCGTTTCTGAAGGTAACAGCGGGGCAGCAGCAAGGAGTATGTTTTTCTGATTACAGTCCTACAGATTTCTGCCAGTCCTTTAGCATAAAGACACCATTGAATGATATCGAGAGAATGATTCATCTTGAGCACGGGGTTCATTAACTCCCACGTGAGAAGCTGCGTCGAAGTCTCCAAGTCAGCCTGTGCCAAAAAGTGTGCGTTGATGCCTTAGTTTTTATAAAAGGGTAACTTCTGATTCTTGCCTATGTGTAAAATCTGTCTATAATAAATCAAGAAGATTCAAATGAAACTAAATTTGAGCGAAGCCTTTGATAGAAATAATTGTTCCTGTGGTCATTTCCTGCAGCTCTTTGCAGGAAGGTGAGCCTAACCCTTATCATCTGAATTCTTTATTTACTTTAAGGTTTTTTCTTCTGACTCGTAGATCCACATTTCATCAGTGGCTAATTGATTGCTGAGTCTGGAAAAGGAAAGGGGTTGTTAGAGCCTGTGCTTGTTCCTGCATTTCTTACTCTGAGCTTTTTGAGGTACCTGGCTCCTGCTGTGCACAGCCGGTGTTATCTGGCAAGGCAGACATAAGAACTGTCACATCAGATTTGCTAGAGAAACCTACAGTATTTAAGGAAGCCTATTTAGTATTTAATATTTCAAATCCATCTATTTGGTGCTTAATTAGTACAGGCTTAGTTTAATACTCCTGCTCCAGCTTGTACTTATAAAAAGCTGTTGAATGAAGCTGGCTACCAGAAGAATGTGAACAGGCTATTTTATCTAATGATTTACCAGCATACTAGTTTTTGCTGATAAATTATCCATAGCTTTGGAACCAGCCAGATGGCTTTTAATCTGAATGTGCTTGTTTATGCAAACACCTAATGCACTTGTGTTCAAAGTATGAGTGGTAGAAACTCAAGACCTTAACTCTGTAAGGACAAACATAGACTTGGTTGGGTATCCAGTTGAGGCTCAATGAGGCATCAATGCCTGATGAGGCAGAATAATTAAGTTTGTCTGCAAAGATGAAGGCTTTTTTTTTTGACAGTAATTAACAAATCTGTGGTTCTGAGTAACTCTCAAAGTTGTGGATGCACCCTTATAAATTCACTGATCTTGTAAGCAGCACATTGGCAGCCTTAAGCTATGTGTGTCTGTGTGTTTGTGGGTATATGTACACACACATATAAACATATCAGGCCAGTTTAGTCATCAGCAAGTTATCCTGAAGTTGTAAGTCAAGTAGTCATCTCAGAGTGCTTTGTTCTTACTGGACCTTTTTTGCTACTTAAGAGTTCATCTTAGTCAGCTCAGCTTCATGCAGTGATACACCCCAACAAATGACTGTTTTTTCTTCCAAATCCTTAGCAGCTTGTCAGTATTTGCTGTGTTTTTTTTCTGTGCTCCAGATATCCAGAGAGAAGAGGAGAAAGTGAAGCGATCAATAAAGGATGCTGCCAAAAAGGGTCAGAAAGATGTGTGTGTGATCTTGGCCAAGGAACTGATCCGCTCTCGAAAGGCAGTAAGCAAACTCTATGCATCCAAAGCTCACATGAACTCTGTCCTCATGGGAATGAAAAACCAGCTTGGTAAGAAGAACTTCTGAGCGCGTCTAGATTTAGAGTTGAGGTCTGGGTTTCCATTTTCAGAAGCAAGGCCAGATGCAGGCAGAGCTTGAACTTGGAAGCAGTCCTGCTCTTCTGAAAGGCAGCTGATTCTAGTGAGCATCAGGATCCAGGGGAATTCCTCCTGTTGCAGGCCCAGAGGTGTGAGGCTGCTGCAGTTCCATGTCCCAGCGTCCAGCCCAGCCGAGCAGCTATTACCAGTAGGCACACACACCCACACACGCTCACAGCAGTGCCTTTACCAGCACCCTTGTAAACACACACCACTTTCACATGAGCAGTAATGATGGCTCCATCCTGGTCTTCCTCTTCAGCTGATTAGGACTTCTTATAGAAGATATATATATGCACACACACAATATCTGGGTTGTTCCAGTACCTGCTCTCAGATGCTTTAGTCTAAGCTGACCAATTATCTAGTAACTGTCCCTAGATTTCCTCCTCTGCCTGAGCTGCTGGTACCTGGTCCTGTAGGCCCTTGAGGTTTGTGTGTTCCCTGGTCCACCTTTATTCCTCCCATCTCTACCTTTGGTCATTCCCCTAAACATCCCATAATGATTCTCATGTTTAGCTGCATTCATGCTGTGGCCTTAAAAGATCCATAATAAGTTTTTCCTGTGTCCAAACATGCTCTTTTCCCTCACATCCCGCAGTGAGTCCTGTATCCCTGTAGGCAGTAACCCCCATCAGTCTGCAGGATGTTCTGGAAACCATTTTCCCACTGCCCTGTCTGGGTGGGTTTCCCACCCTGGGCTCTGGAGTAGGGAGGTAACCCCAGTTAGCTTTCTGGGGTTCCTGCCCCTTGCTGTTCCCTGGACCCTCACTGCCTCTCTGTGTTTCCTCTAATTATCTGCTCAACAAATAATCAAACACTTCTTGTCAGAGCCTGAGGGTTGCAGTGATGTGAGAGTTGCCTGCTCTGAAACAGAACTCTCCTCCAGTAACCCGGGCCATGTTCCTCAACAGTTTGTTCATGAGCCTAATCTCCCCGTATCCTTGCAGAGCCTGTTCTTGCTGATTTTGGCAGGACCTGTAACACGAGGCTTATTTCCTTCAGTAGAATTCCCTTCATCTTGTAAATTACTGTTTCTCTAGAAAGAGTTCTAGGACACTCGCTAAGCCTAAAAGGCGGGGAGGCAGTGTTTGGTTTCCTTGATGGGGATGAATCAATTTACCCTGTGCCTCAGCACCTGGCTCTGGTGCTTCCCCAGCACCAGCGTATTCCCCCCAGTCATTATCCACAGCAGAAATGTGCTGTAAGAGACTTCTGCAGTATTTCCCATAACTTAAAGCAGAGCAGAAAGCAGTAACAGCAGGGAAAGACTCACTGGAGGTTAACGTGCTCCTGAAATGTCAAAGTATTCCCCCACCCCGGCATTATCCTGGGTGTCAGTAGATTTTAACACGATGGGTGATCAGGAGTTGCAGTGTGAACTTTTAAGTGTAACCTTATGACAGGTCAAATGTGTCTCCCCATGTATCTCGTTCAGGAAAGGGAAGCAGGGGCCGTCCTTGCTGCTTAGGGTGTCCATTAAAAGGAGAAACTCAAGGCAGCCTCCTCCTCCTTAGCACTGCTACCGGCATCCTTACCTTACTGGGAATGCTCTGATACGCTTACATGAGCAATTGGACGGCATCTAGAATTCAGTCTGGGGGGGTGTATTAACTTTTTTCACCTGGGAAATGACTGCTGAAAGCAAGCTTTCTGCAAGCTTGTTAACACTGCACTTGGAATTAAGTATTCATGTGAAAAATAATATGTGCTGTGCCTTCATTTTGCTTCATTAAGGAGTCACCATGTTATATACAAACAGGTAAGTTCACATGACTAGGAAGCTGCGAGGTTAGATGGCACAATTCAAGAACCTCAAAGTATCCTTAATAATCACAATTTGATCTTGGCATATCAAAATACATGACAGAGCTCATAGGCTATGTAATAATAGCCTCTGGAAATAGTATTGGTAAATTCAGTTTAAACTACACTTTCTTCCAGCTTACCTACTGCAGTATTCATTTTCTAGCTTACTGTTTGGTGCAAAACTGTTACACTGGAATTGGTGCCAGAGTCAGTTTACCCAGTGCCAGGCAGAGGGTGGCTGGTTGGGTCAGCAGTCAGCCATGGAGCTGGACTGTAGCTCTGCTGGTGGAACCCTCAGCAAGACCTCTGGCTGCTGAGGAGCCCAGCTCCCTGAGGCACCTCTCTGAATTGGAACTGGAGTGCACGTGGGTTGAAATCTCTCTGCAGACAATCTGCATTGCTCCAGGTAACCATACTGGACCAGTGTCTTTGCTAGAAATGTGGGGTAGAAGTTGAGCTTTCCTAGGAAGGCAGACAAGAATGAAGAAGTGGGATGTCTATTACTTTTTTTTTTTAATTAAATTACCTAAATACAAACAAATTTCTTTCTGTGTAGGGAGTATCTGAGTTCTCTGCTTTCAGTGGTGTAGGAATCGTTCAAGCTTTTCTATGCCTCTCATTCACAGCTGTCCTGAGAGTAGCAGGCTCATTACAAAAGAGCACAGAAGTCATGAAGGCTATGCAAAATCTAGTAAAAATCCCAGAAATCCAAGCAACGATGAGGGAGTTGTCCAAAGAGATGATGAAGGTAAGATCTGTAACGTAAATAAGGCTCAGGTGAGCAAGAGGTGGTTGGTAGAGTGCTGTGCAGTTGCTTAGGTGGTATCAAAGGGCTTGTGTGAGCTCTGACAAACAGAAATTAAAGTAGCACAGTAATAGCTGGGGATTTTCTAGCGAGTTACTGTATGTGGGGAAAACCCTGACTCAGTGATACCTGCAGCATGTTTGGTGTGAAGCTTGAAGACAAAGAAAGCTGCTCAGGGTGAGGATGGAAGGAGGAAGATCAGTCCCTGTACAGAGCAGTTGTGGCTGGGACCTCCTAGTCACGAGGACCAGGGGCGACCGAGGCTGCCAACAGGATTCACTGCCTGCGTCCAGGAGCTTCTGTCTGCTCTGGGGAGACTGAATTTCTTGCTTTCAGGGATGAAAATGTTTATTAAGAAAGTCCTCCCAATGCCAATTGTGGTGTGGGAGGCTGAAAGTTCCTTCTTAGGCGGGTTGGCTTAGTCTGATACTGGGTCTAAAACATTTGGCTTAGTGTCTCCGTGTGATGGGAGTGCTCCCATTTTACAGTGTATGAATCCTCTGTCGTGGCTGGTGTCTTTTCAACTACCAAATCACTTTGCTTTTATCCCCTTTTGCCATTTAAACTGATTTGAAGTAAACAGTCTCCTTCTCAATAATTTTAGCACTGTGCAGCAGCGCAGTCTGGCCTTATCTAGGCTGCAGACCCCGCAGAGGAATGTTTTCAAATGCAGGTAGAAAAAGGGGACCCTTTGTCAAGCACCCATTTTACAGCACACTACAGCATTTATAATTCATGGCTGAAGTTTGCAGTTGTGTTTTCATGTGCTTGGAGCAAGCTGGGTAGTTCAGACATGGAACAAAAGGACTATCAGCTTGAGGGATTCGAATTGAGAACACACGTATTTAATTCTCAGTTTTCTTACAGCTTTTCCTGTGCACCAGTTGTAGAGACAGGCACTTCGACTGTAGGCAGGCGTGTTGGCCAACCCTCGTGAGGGAGGAGAGCCCCGATCCGACGGAAAGCTGGAGTGGCGAGTGGTTGTTAAATGCCTGGATAGGTGTAACTGGATCTCCCTGGCAGGAGTTGTCCCGACTTACTCTGCTGTTTCCAAGGGCATCACGTGCTGCCTTTGTGTTTTCTGCTAGGCTGGCATTATAGAGGAGATGCTGGAGGACACCTTTGAAGGCCTGGAAGATCAGGAGGAAATGGAAGAGGAAGCTGAGGCAGAGATTGACAAAATCCTTTTTGAAATTACAGCCGGTGAGTGTGTGCGCGTGTGCCGAGTGGAGCATTGTCCCACTCTGCTCAGGAAGACGCAGCAGTTTACATCTGTTCTGACTTTCTGCCAGTGGCATCTTCGCCTTTGCAAAGCTAGGGCAAGGAGTGCTGTGACAAACTGGTTTTGCAGGGAATACTGGCTGAGAAGGCCAGTGTAGTTCAGGAGAGCATAAGGAATATGCATCAGCTGATGCCTGTGTGGTTTTGTAATTGAGGCTTTAACAGATCAGTGTTTGTCTGTGCCATGGATCCTCTTTGGTGGAATTTATGGGATTGACTAGATAGGCTATTACTGAAATCAGGAAATAAACTCGGCTGCGTTGTGATTCCTGGCTGTAAACTGCTGGTGGGCTCTTGAGTTGTTGGGGAGGTAAAAAATACAAAACAAAGCCCAACCTCAAACCCCAGCCTCTGCCTTACAGCTCACGAAGTAATGATTGCCTGTTTTAGTTACTTGACTCAGACACTGCTGTGAACACTCCTGAATTACCTGAATTTCTTGTGACATGGTGTGACAAATGTTGGTACCAGAGCTGCGCTCAGATGTAACACACTGACAGGGCAGTTCCCCAGCTCCCACCCTGCTGTTACCTTGTGCCCAGCCACTGGCTTGTCACCCTCTACTTTGTTTGGTTTTTTTCCCTTTTATTTATTTATCTATTGCTTTTGTTCTGTGGGGTTTTTTTTCTGCTTTGTCCATGTCCTGCTTTGTTTTTTCCATCCCATTTCCCAGCTGGGAGCAGCCTCCTCCCCAGCTCCCATCAGAGGGCAGAGGTTCAGGAGAGGCTGCCAAGTCAGTGCTGCTGCATCAGCCAACAGCTAGCCCCTGGGCTGATTGAGTCCAACAGTCCTTGTGTGTGACCTCACCCAGAAGTGACCGGTTAAATTAATTTAGCTGTAGCTCAGATGAAGAGCTGATGTGCACTAAGGAGCCTGTTTGTTGTTTGCAGGGGCCTTGGGTAAAGCACCCAGTAAAGTCACAGATGCTCTTCCCGAGCCAGAACCCATGGGAGCGACTGCTGCAGTGGATGAGGAGGAGGACATTGAAGCAATGCAGTCGCGATTAGCTACGCTCCGCAGCTAAGGAGGAAATGAATGTCTACAGATTGCCTTTTTTTTTTCTTTGCAATGGGATATTCTGTCCTACCTTCAAAATGCAGAACTTAATACGTGAAAATACTTTATGTAATATATATTTTTTTTCTGCCTGGGGATTGTATTCTCCAAGAAACTACTGTATATACTTCTTGGGGAGTGCAGTCTGGAGAGATTATCTTACTGTTTTCTGTTCAGCCCGTCTCTGCGGTGAGAGGCTGTGGTGAAATGGCAAGGGTGGTGTGTAATGTTACGTATTTTTAGAGATAAAGTCCTAAAATATGTTCTCAGCTTCAAGTAGCATTTTTCCTTAAAAGGCACTTTGGTTTAACCTGCTCCCCAAAACCTCCAGTGGTGTAAGATCTCTGGTTTTCTGAATCACTACATATTTTATTAAAGCTGCTTTTAAGAGTTGCTCCCTTGCATCAGTTTAGTGTTGAAGCATGCGGTGGGAACTGGGCTGGGCCCCGATGCAGCATGGCACGTTCACTAGACCCCAGGCCTTTCTTGCCCTTGGGTGTGCCAAGGGAGGTGACACTTGGTGCTCTTGCAGACAGCAGAGCCTCAAACCTATCTCACCTTAGGGGCTTTTCCCGTCTTTCAAGCTGAGAACAGCTGTGGACCAGCGCAGCTGCAGCATTTGGGACCCAGGCTGCTCACCTGCAAACCCAGTAACAGGGTGCTAGACAGAGCCCCTCAGATGGTATTTTGTTAGTCACTTTAGCACTGCACCAAGTGAGGGTCACTTGACCCAGCCTAATTTTTCCTTACTCATTCCAGGTACTACCCTGCCCTAGTCCAGAACCACAAACTGCTGTGTAACTGGCACATTTTTAGGGTCAAAGGAGAGGTGTGGCTCCTCTCAAGAAAAACTTCAGGCACAATTGATGCCATGACCCACAAAAGGCAGCTTACAAAGCGTATAACAGAACATGTCAGTGCCACAGGAACCTCACAGACAGAGGAAAAAGGTTCTCATGTTAAGGAAGAGTTATAATTACTTACATTTTGTTTTGATATTCCAACAGCAAGAGTAGAGGAAGAGACAGGGCACACAGACACCTGGGTGGTCTCCAACAGCTTCCAGAGAGGACAGATCATAGATTCACAGACTGGTAGGGGTTGGAAGGGACCTCTGGAGATTGAGTCCAAGCCCCTGCCAATGCAAGAACACCTAGGGCATGCCACACAGGAACAGACCCAGTGGTGTCCTCCCCCTGCTTCCTCCAGAGTACCACCTCTCCCTCCCCTACTCTGTACCTCCTCCCTGTTTTCTCTCTATCTTCAACACATACAACTTACTCTTCCTTCCACCTAAAAATCCTGAAAACAGGAGACAGCTAAATCAGGAAAGACTTCTGCTGTAAGTCTTTATGGTGCAATAAAGAGGCGGCAAACTCTGAAGCTTTCAAAGGTACTGCATGTTGAGTAAGTTGATAGTCCCTGGTGAGGGATGTGTATTCCAGTCTGAGGGCTTAAATGTGGAAAAATCTCACCTCTGCCCCTAGCACAGCCTGGGTGGAGCTAATGGAAGACATCGATCTCATGATTGGGATTGGAAATAAATGCAGCCACCAAGGCTCAGCTTCACAAAACTACCGGGCGCCTGGGATTGAATCTGTGCAGCATCTTGTCCACCAGCTTCACTAGGCAGCTGTTTTGTTTTTTCTCCAAAGTGAAGAATTGAAGCACAGAGTATCAATAGCACTTCTGTATACAGAATAAACAGCAGAAATAGCTTTCCCTGACAGCGCAGCTGTTACAGAATTTTTTTCCCCCTTCAGAGAACTGATTTAATCCTTACAAAAATTTTGCCTAAGTACACTCCACGAGATTAAAAGTAGTAATTAAGAAAGTAGCAATAGGGCCCATCGATGGGACAAGCTGAGGGTTTGGGAAGGAGCTCCTCCGGACCAGCATCAATGTGCTCTCCAAGAGTCAGGAGTATCTGGGAGGTTCTTCTGGAGTTCACAATTATAACTGTGGCAAAAGCCACGAGACACAAGGCAGCAACACACAGCACAGCCCCTGTCCTGGGGTCACCTGACTGACTTGACGGTGCTCATGAGAGTAATTCACAGGCATCAGAGAAGCCCCCTCTGGAAGGCTGAGCACACACACACACACACACACACATTCTCAGAAGCAGAGCAAATTAACACACCACAAGATGTGCTTCTCAGAAAGGAGAAACAAACTAAAGCAGTTAAGAGTAAGGTTGGGTAGGGGACAGCTCATTGCTATGAAAGCTCAAGATCCAACCTCAGGAAGGGGCATTTTCACATTGATGTGTGTGCATGAGATCAGCATTTCTCCTGTTGCTGGCTGGGACAGGAGATGAGCATTTCTCCTCTTCTCTGGCTCCCTCAAATACTCCGGCTGGCTCCAGGAACAGAATAACACTGCTTTATTTCATTTACTTCAGACATGATGCTGCAAGAAAGAACATTGACCTCAAGCGCTGCCTTTCAGCATACTTGACTAGCTCATGGATGAAATGCGAAATCGAGATTGGGTGGCTCTTAGCAAAGCCAGCTGAAGGGACTGGCAACAAGCCAGGCTAGAGTGGCTGAGTGAGTCGAGGTGGAGGGAAGTCCTGACTGCACACAGCACAGAGGTGTCACTGAGCAGCATTTACAGTGGCAGCACAAGCCAGGTGAACCAGAACACTTCCCTGCACCAGAACACCACAGCATTCACCCTGTCCCACAGCTGCCTCCATTCCTCACCCAACCTTGCAGACCTTGGCCCTGACAAAGCGAGCTGTAAATGGTCACATAGAGATTCACAGGCCTGGTGCACAGCAGGTCACCAAAGGCAGCCTTTGGGAACTGCACAGGGATTGGTCCAGACCAGAATTGCACCTCAACTCCCATTTAAGTTTTTGGTTGGCTGCTTCAGTTGTCTCAGTGCTGAGAGGAAGGAAGCGGATGTACCTGTTCACAGTAAATTAACCTTTTAGGAGCACACTTTATTCTACCTCAACTAAGAGACTCCCTGCCTGCAAGGGGCTGCAGTCTCTGCTCCACCTCAGCCGGAGGGATGGGTAAGAGGAAGTTTCCTTGAAAAATACTGTCACCTGGGACAGAAGAGTGAATGCTGGTCAGTGGTAGCAGGCAAAGGTCTGTGGGGAGGGGAATTTGCACAGAGTTTGTCAGTTTGCTACATAAAGTTCAGAAAAGTGCCTTTTGGCTAAGGAGGACACTACCCGTGCCTGGCTCATCCCAGCAGCTATCCAGTGCCCTCCAGCACTGCAAAGGACATGGATGGCCTGAAAGAGTCACTGTCCCTTGGCTTATCTTGTTAGACAGAAGGTGCGCTTTGACACACTCCGCCCCTTGCCTTTTAAGTTTTACAATGTTTTCAGTCTTCTCTAATCTTAGAGCAACCTGCCATTTCAGACCTAAGCTGCAAAGCCCATCTGACTGTGGTACGGGTACTGGCCAACTGGTATTAGTCAATCTACATCCTGCTTTGGTTAACCAAACAAAATCTCTAAACACCTCTGTCACTGAGTACCCGAGGCCTTCAGAGACTTCAAAAAGCCATATGAACAGTATAGGACATGCAGTTTTCTCTTGCATTTCAAAGCACCGCATTGAATTAGTTACATTTTAAAGGGCCAACTGAAGAAGCCAGGCAAGGAACAGTATCTGAAATAGAAGAATTTTATGTAGACCATTCAGTGTTAAAAACCAGAGAATCAAACATCAGTTCAAATTAAAGAACAGTTTCAAACAGAAGACATTTGATTAAAAGTTTCTTTTAACATTTAGAAATTTAAATACATTTACCTAAAGATGGTTAACCCCCATCTCTATGTTACTATACAATAGCTTAAAGCTACTTTTAAATGCTAGTTCTATGTTAATGTGAAATTCCAGAACTGCATTCTTACTTTTCTGTAAATAGGTTACTAAATTGGGTGACTCCATACTTCCTCCCACCCCAAAATAAATCTTAAAAATTGGAGCTTTACAATGTCTTGAATAGTATTTGTCAAACGAGTAATTTGGAATAGTTTCCGACAGTTCTATAGGAGGTATTTTGTACAGGTTGGAGAGCAACTCCATATAAAGTTCTATTGCAACTGAGCATTCACAGTATGCCACAGTCCATACGTGATAACTACATATACATATCAGGTTTGTAAACATCGGAAGAATACACAGAACATAGTACCACGGTCCCCTGGTACTGCTGAAAGGAAGATGAGGTAACATTCATATAATCTCAAAGTCCACAGAGGTCCTGACTGAGTAGTTAAAACAGCTGCCAACGCTTCTGTTTCATAGTGTGTGGTTAAGGCTTTCTACTTCACGGTCTGCTAAGGCTGGATTCGTTAGCTCTCAGTATCCCGACCGCATCTTTAACAGCATGGTATATGACATTCTTCACCTGGCAGGAGAGGAAAAGGTGATTAGTTTTACAAGGAAACAGCACAATCGGGGTCAGGCTGGAAGCCTCCCACGCACTGGTACAACTTTCCCCCTTCCCCACACCCTGTGGGGCTCTCCTTTCAGTTTAAACATGCTCATCTGCACGAGCTTCACAGTAATCACTAACTTGGGAAAATCAGGTTCAGATTTTAACAGGACATAAATGGGAACCCTGTAGCCCAGGGAGGGAAGACAGAGTTCAGCTAAAGGCAAAACAAAAGAAATGAAAGAAGGAAGGATTTCAAAAGAATCCAAGGAGAAAGTTCAGAAGGCTTCTTCAAAAGTACTAAAAAACTCTTAACAATTCAAAAACCTATTGAAGGTTGTCTTCAAGATCCATCACACTAAAGCTGATCTTACAGCCACCTTCCAGCACTTAAAGGGGCCTACAGGAAAGCTGGGGAGGGACCCTTAACCAGCAGGTGTAGTGGCAGGATGAGAGGTAAGTTTCAAACTGAAAGAGGGTAGATTTAGATTTGGTATGAGGAAGAAATTCTTCCCTGTGAGGGTGGTGAGGCACTGGCACAGGTTGCCCAGAGAAGCTGTGGATGCTCCATCCCCGGAAGTGTCCAAGGCCAGGTTGGACGGGGCTTTGAGCAACCTGCTCTAGCAGGAGGTGTCCCTGCCCATGGCAAGGACATTGGAACACGATAGTCTTTAAGGTCCTTTCCAACTCAAACCATTCCATGATTCTATGATCTGATCATGAAAGAACCTTGGGTTGTGTGGACACACCCTGAGGGATTTGGTGAGGGTTTTGTTCTTTTTGGTGGGTTTTTTTGAAAGGGTGAGGAAGGGCAGGGTCCATCATGAGCGTTGGTAAGTTACCTGCAATTTATCTTCATGGTTCGTATGCGTATGCGACAGATATCTAAATTCCTGAGTGAGCCAGAAGCAATGTTTGACATGCTCTGGGGATACAAAGTCTTCTGCAACTTTAATACAACTGTACAAATTATGAACCTAGAGAGAACAAAGAAGCATTAGCTGTGTGCTCAGAAGTCTGCCCAAGAGGTCAGGCTCTAAGTGACTCTGGTCCTTGCCTGGTGTGGAGCTCCAGCTGGAATGAAAACTACATCTCCTAGAAACTGTACAATAGCCCAGCCTTGAACTCCATACTCTTGATGAAGGCGTTTCCTTAGCGATCGGTCCAAGTACCAACTCTGATCATGAATGGGATCGTGATCTACAGGATTTTCTTGACCTTGTTCTTCCGCAACCTGGAAAGTCACAAGATGACAGGTATTACCACATACCGGTCCTACTGGACAATCAAGGTGTATCTGCGGTATCCCATATGCACACATGCCAGGTAAGAGTGACCTGCGCTGTGTGTTCAGGTGTACGAGTTACACAATGAAAGGTTTAGATTCTTATCCAGTCCTTAGTTTGCGAAGGCCACATCATTTCCCCGTCCCTCTTGCTTCACAGACACATGGCAAAGGTGGAACTGTGAGTAACCCGAGTTACAGTCTGAAGACACAGAAGGGTGAAGTGACTCCTGTGTGTTTGCAGGGGTTCCCCATTGTACATGGGATCACTACTAGAGTCTGCAACTGGAAGAAGCTACCAGCTGTGGATTTCAGCAGGTGTCTGCCCCAAGGCCAGCACTACTCAGTGTGCTCACTGCCCCAAACAGACATTTTCAGAAGAGAAATTTGAGGGCTGTGGGGAGAGAGCATCTGAAAAAAGTTCCAGTGTAAAGCCAGTTTGCTGTGACAATCATTTACACCTGGGACTGCAGCTCAGCAACTCATCTGGGAGGAGATAAACAGCTTGGTTCTACTCCAAGACGAGCTGCTGAGACCCTCATGCCTGCAGGCGGAGGAACCAAGAAGGTGTGAGACACAGATGTCTAAACTCAAAGTGCCAACACTTATCAAATTCAGTTCATGTTTTATCAAGTATAAAACTTGTTCTTTGCTAATATTAAACAAATCTGCTGTAGCCTCTCTAAGCTTCCACCCAAGACAGCAGTCAGGCTGACAAGGCCAACAGTTGTTCAGATCAGTCCATTTATCCTTTTAAACATCAACCTATTAGCTTTCCATTTTCACAGCACCAAAGAAGTTTCAGAATTAAAACCACCAAGAACTCTGGACCATTTGTGGTGAATTTAAATACTGAAACAAGCTCTTTTGGATGCAGTATCACATCTCTACTAAACCATGAAAACATCACCCAGAATAACTCATGCTTTTCCCTTAATCCAAACCTCATAAAGGTATGGGAAAAAAAAAAAGAAGATAGGAAAAAAGGAGGGAACAAGGAAGAACTTCACAACACGTATTACTCCTACATTCCCAAGGAATATCTGATACACATGCTTCTATCCAGGATCTAGTTTAATATTAAACTGTGGGTTTGCTTAAACCTAAACCAGTGATTGTTTTGCTCATTACATAACATCATTACTTGTGCTATAGGAAGTGTAGGCAAAAGCAGCATCTCCACACACAGGATCACTTCAAACATCAATTTGCTACCATCCCTGAGATCCTACAAGATTCATGGCACACAAGAAGTTTTGTCTTGGGTACAACTCAAGTACAGTTGTTTCCAGAACAACTGGAAAAGAAAGGAGCAGAAAAGCCCAAGGTACACATCTGCAAGCCTGCACAGGCAGAAGGTAAGGGTTTAAGGTATTCCAGCTTACCTTTTTAAGGAATTCCCGGATCTTCTCTGTATCTTTAGCAGCATAAATGTGCCACAGAGCTCCAGGCTTTTCTCGACTTTCAGTAAAACGCTTAATTGTCAGTTCATCAGAATCACCATCTTGTATGGTCTTAAGCACTTCTGCTAAGCGTAAACATGAGCAGTTACACTAAAGGACCTTCCTTCCACCCATAGCAGTAACACCCCCGGAATACAAGAAAGACTTTACCTTCCTCTTGATCAGCCTGGCCTTTGGGAATACCCACATAAACCATAACATTAGCTGCATCAGACACATCCAGATGGAGGTTTGTCGTGCCGTATTTTCTATCCTCTGGTGTTATTAAGCCTGACAAAAAAAAAACAAACCCAAAACAAAACAGATGAGAAAGAGTAGCAGGTATATTAGTGAGACAGAAATAAACCTTATGTTACTCTTAGCAGCAATATATGAAGAGACCAGAATATCAGAGAGCTTTTACTTTTATCAGCACCTGACGCCAGTACAGGAATAAGCTTTTTATCCAGGACTTGGCCCCATCTTGTTTGTGCTTTCCCAAGTGATCCAAGTTTACAGGCCCACACATCAAGCTGACAGATCAATCCATACCTATACCTAGTCCGTATGGTATGTCAAAGTCACATCAAAGTCCTGCTAGCAGAGAGTTTCTACAGCAGTTTAGTATAAAGAATTCTTAGAAACAGTCTCTTTTTCACTCTAGAAGGCAGCTGCTACAGTATTTGCCAGCCACAATCTCTTCACTGGCCATGATCATGCTTAGTTTTAAATGCCTTTTGACTGACAGATAACTAGCCATGAAAAGAAATGCTCAGGAAGAGATTACAAACTAAATGATACAACCTAAAAATAATAAAAGTGAAACAATAGAAGTGATACAGCCAGAAGCAGCAAGACAACCAATATGTGTGGCCAACTATAGGAAAGAGAGGCTGTGTATACTCATGTGGAGCAAGTTGATTAGAAAATGGAATAAATGTTATTAGCTTGAAACCACAGACAAAAACCATTGTATTAAATGAGATCATGGTCTGGACATCACTAAGGCTTGTAAGTGAGCCAAAGTCACATTTTCAGATCAATGGAATTAACTGTCTACAACAGTAAGGATTCCTTTCATTTACAGTAAGTTTTAATTCTAATATGTGGTCAATGTGACCTTTAGAGCGAAAAAATCCTTACCGTACGCATTGTACATCTTAGGGCCCAAATCCGGTCGTACAAAATAGTTGGGAAGTCGAGAGGCGAGGTTGAGCTTGCCGCCTCTCCTAGTGTACTCTGGCAATGGGATATTTTTCATCAAATCATCAAACCTGAAGGAATACGGCACAATTCGATGTTAGGAACTGATAAAAAAAAAAACAATACAGGCTAAAATAGACTGTGACAAAAGCTTTCTCCAGTTAAGAAACCATACTGCTTTCCCCAGGGGGTTTACTGAACACCATGAAAAGGAAAGACCAGAGCAAGACCCAGGAATATAGCAGATAAACAAATGTAACTGCTCCCGACTAATGTTGTTTCCTTGTGTAATGTTCTCAACTAATATCAAATCTAGTAAGTCCAAATACTTAAAAATGTTTGGCAAAAAAAATAAGCTTCAAGTGAACTTTAGGATTTCCAAATGACTAAGGCTTTTGGAAAGCTTCCAAAGTTTAACCAATCATTAGCAATTTCAGGTACTCGCTTTACTTGGCAATAAACACAATGAACTACATAAAAATCAATTATAAAACTTGTTTAGCATTTCGAGCTAGGTCAGGCATCTCTAAGAAACAAAATGGTTCACATGTCACCGACTGCTTCGCAAAGCTGAAGCTGGTGTCAAAACCTAAGAGTATTCCTACAGCCCATTATTTTGGGGGTGTATCACACAAAGGACAGTTTCTTTATAAATTCATACCGAGAAGGCATCATATCTCTGAAGTCTTCTCCTGGAGGCCAGTCTTTAAGCTTCAACACCATTGGCTCTCCTTCTTCAGTTCTCAGACGACCTATTGTCAGATATTAACATGTCTAATTTTGACTTGACAACTATTAAAAGCTAAAACTGATCAAGGCAATGAAATCCTCACCTTCGTTTAAAATCATGTAAAATTCACACCTATTTATGTAGAACGAAAGACACACAAGTTCACCTGACACCACAGTGGCGTATTACTGCTATGACAAATGTGTTACAAGAGGAGATTTCAAATGAGACAAGCAGCCTTCAGCAGCTTCCCTACCTGAGCCCTTCCTACAATTTAGCTCAGGCAACTGTTCTGTGTTTGAGGCTGAAGTAGCTGGAGATAAAGCCACATCTTTCCAAAGATCAAGTGACAAAAAAGGAAAGTGTAAGTGAGCCTTCCAGCTCCTGCTCTTCTTGCCCTAGGTACCAAATTCCCTAAGTTCACATCACACAACAAATGAATGTTGTCCAGATGCCACGGCAAGTGCTCATTCTCCTGGAAAAAGTTTAGTTTCACTACAAGTGAACACCAGGCCAAACCTCATGCTCACCTCCTCTAAACCCGTATTTACACAAAATAAGATTAATTCCTTAGGAACAAAAGGCACTTGCAAGTTAAAACAGCAGAACCTAATTACCTTGTGAGAACCAATGCTACACATGTTCCTTTGTATTTCACTCAGCTGGGAAAAAATGTTGCTAGGAAGATCCCAAACTTTCTCAGAATGCTTCCCCAAAAGACTGGGGGCAGCCAAACATACTCGTGAAGGAGAGGCCTCCATGGGGCTGACAGTTTCTATCCATTCCACCAGCCCACAAGCTTACATGGTGAGAATACACTGCAGACACACAGTCCAGGATGAAGCAGAAGCCTGGAACATCTTTTACTCTGCTTAAGGATGGCAAATTTATGCTAGGACAAAATCATTGCTGTTGATTATTTTATCTGCTGGAGCAAAAATTCACACTACTTACTTGAAATATCTTCAAAGCCATCCCAGAAATCCCCTACAGTAGCTCCAGTGATGATTTCATTGGTTCTGCAGTTAACCAGATCTACTTCCTGTTGGCCAAATTCTTTCCTAAAGGACTCCGGTCTCCAGAGGTCTGCATTTAATTTGTGATGCACTCCTGACACCATTACAGGCTGTGAAGAAGATGATGTTCTGAAGAATTAGTAAACACCAAAAACTCTAATTCCAACTAGAATAAGGTAATAAATAAAAAGTACTGAACATTTGAATGCAGGCACTTTGCGAACACTGTCATTTCCAAAATAAAATGCTCAGCCTGCCTTACCAGTATTATGTTGTGCATTTGATCGTTCTTATTTCAAGCCACAAAGCAGCTTTTTATACAGAGCCCTAAGTTTAGCAGCATGTTTAGAAACTTGATTTCAAATAGTAAAATAGACATCCTTTTATCCAAGGATCTAACAGTGTGCATACAGCACATTTTATGAAGGTTTAACTTTGCTTCTCATTGCAGTAAGTTTGCACTTCAATTAAAGGGCACAACACATGAACTGAAAATGGAAAAAGCAGGGAAATTTAAATACCTGTCCCTGCTTCCAGCACTCCCTGAAGACGTTCCAGTTGCTTTCATTGTTGGGATCTTGAAGACATAGCAAGCGGTTATCACATAACCAGTAGTGAGGTGTATCAAAGCCCATTATCGTAGGCTTTATAGTCAGTCCTTGAGGTTTCTTGGGCAAGTCTGTAACAGTTCTATTTTGCACCAGGGAAGCAAAAATGTCGTCAAGGATTTTAGGTGTACTCTTGAGTCCATTGTCTGTCTGATTTTAACAACAACAACAAAAAAAAAGGAGAAAAAAAAAAAAGAGAAAGAATGAAAAAAATGAGTTGGTGCTCTCTCCTGTTGCCTTGTCCTGCAGACTTTAAAGAAGATATATTTGCCACTTTCAAAGTTTTTCACTTGAGCTCACCACTGTGAAAAGAAAGAAAAACCTGCAGAACTTTGGTGCCTAGAAATTCACTCGCCATCATTACAGGCCAAGGCCATTTCTGACACTCTGTCTACAGCATTCTGGCATAAGAAGGTCTGCTCTGATTTACATTTCGGCCACACTGCAGAAACCCATGAATTACAGCATGGGACAGAGCTTTCTTTACACAAAGAACAGAAATGCAGTTTCATCAAGGAACTCTCAAGGCCATTATTCTACCCCACCATTCTGAAGTCACATCTGTAAGAGCAAACAAAGCCCAGGAACATCTGAAATGAATGACTTTGCCAGTGAGGTATGAGAAAGATGGTCGCCCACCACAGAGTGTTTTTCCCTCTATCTCTAAGCTCCTTGCTCCTGCTTTTTTGAGTCTGTAAGATATGCAGGTCCATGCACCTGACAGGTGCCAGCCTAAGGAAATTCATCTGCTTTACCACGTAGTTCCCAAACCTTCACCAAGCAAAACTTACTGATAGAACTAGTAAGCTACTCTCTAGGAAGCACTAACTGAAGCACTGCAACACAGAAACTGAATTAATTCCTTTTTTTCCAGACAAAGACAAAATTCTACCTACTGTGACAAATGCCTGTGGTAGTTGTTCACAGATTTAAAACAGTGGTCTAAGCCTGGTATCACCTCAAACCTGTAAGACAAAATTTTTCCTATACCTTTCCTCCAGAAGAGTTCAACAGATTCCGCAAGAAGCCCGTGTTATTGTTGCTCACAGGTGTCAATATTGCACTGTTGAAAGTCTGCAGGGCTGCAGAAGGCTTAGCTAAACTGGGGAGTGTCTGAAGAGGTTTATTTTCATTCTTCGAAATAGGTACGAGGAGTTTCTCTGAAATAAAGAACACAACTGAGAATGAAGCAAGGATTAATCTTCTGAGCCACGAGAAGTATATGCTTTTGTCTCAGACAATAAGATGCTCCTAAATACATACACATAGGTATGTACATATATATGTAAATCTTTTCCCAATACATGTAGATGAAATACTCCCTTCAGTGAGGAAGTTTTTCAAAATCCCACATTCTAAGACAAGTACAGAGTGAATTTTCCAGAACACTTGCATCAATGGGGTGTTAAACCAGTTGTCCAAAAAAGATATGCCAATAAAATCCCAGATTTTACTCCAAGTCCTTGCCATGGACCAGTTTTGCCGTAGAGGCACAAACGCCCATCCCAACAGGCAGACTGGATCATTCTCAGGGCAAGGTGTTGCCAGGTCTCATCTATATTCTTCTGACAAACAGCCACAAAGGGTTTACTTTTCACCAGTGCTGCACATACCTTTGTTCTCTTTATTCACGTTTCCACTTGCTAGATTTGATAACCAACTTAACGAAGGAGAAGTATTTACTGAAGCAGTTTGTTTACTGCCAACTGCTGACTTTAGAGGAGGATCGTGTGTAGTGACTTGGGGGCTGAGGACAAAACTGTTATGTTGAAGGCTGGACCTCTCTCCGGGAATTAAGTTCTGGAAAAAAAAAATTAATGCAAGAACTCGGTTAGACACAAACATACTCTATTGAGAAAGGAGAAGCAAGCAATGACACGTGCAAATTCATTCTTTTACCAAAAAATGGTTTGGCCCTTCAAAAAATATCTTATCTCCACAAGAGGTCAGCATTGCATCTCATATCAGTCAGAGCTGATGATCCAGCAGGCTGTGGGATCTCCTGACTTTTAAGAGCAGGCAATAGAGTCCCTCCCTCCTCAAGACAAGCACAGAAAGCAGTTCCCCAAATAAATTTTCTTCAACTGCCTTGGGAACCAAATGCAATTTTAATAGCCATGCTCACACAGTTACAGTAATAGGAGATGTTCAGACCTGGGCTAAGGTCTAGGTCAGTAGACTAAAACAAGTATTTAGTGCTCTTGCATTTGTATCTTAAGAAGGCGGAAAAAATCCACTCACCTGCCAGGTGTAAAATACACCTGCATGTGAGTGCAGCACTGTCCTGGCCAGCACAGTTCAAGCACAGGACTATTTTACATCTCCTGTGTAGCTGATTTATCTGTTCACCTGGAGACTGTCAGTAACAGACTAACCAGAACTACTGCTTTGGCCTGGGAATCCTGCATGACTGGCTAAATTTCTTCTCAATACACTCAAATACTTTACAGTTAAGAACTTAACTGTGTCTTCCTAGTGCTATATTCTTCACTTCATCTCTTAATGTCTGCTGATGCTTGGTAAGGATTCCAAACATTCCAAAATATAAAATTCTTCAAACTTCACTAAGCTTATCCTCAGACCTCCAGTACAGTACCCAGTTTTACAGAAAGAAAGGTATAAATAAATTCTAATGCAGCTCTTTGTGAAGGGTCACGGAGGAAATATTGAGAAACAGAAGACTGAAGCTAGGTCAGTCATAAGTTAACATTTCAATCTTCCTCACTTTTACCCCTTCGCAGTATTGTTCATCTCTTCTAGTGATTACCAACACCAAGAATCAAGTTCAGCTTGCTTTTCTCAAGTGTAAGAAAACAAACATTCTCACAGTGTTTACATATAACCATACAGCAAAATTAAAATTACTTAATTCATCTGGTTTCCTTCAAAATGCTGCAAAACTAAACCATTATTTTATGCTCTGTTTTCAAAAGCCAACAAATACTACATTTACAAATCAACATACGGTGGGTCGGTTCGTTTTTTTTTTTTTTTTTTTTTTTTTGGTTTATGTGAGGAGCAGCAAACTCTCTACCAGACCTCACAGAGAAATCAGTGCTTCTAGGCCTTACAATTTTATTCACGTTTAGTTCTTTTATGAATTCCAGTGCTCTTCCGCCCTACTTATTCTTTTAGATGCTGCATGTATTACATCTCCAGGTCCCTACAGGGACAGCCTACACTTTGCAACCACTCTCACTAGTCTGTTCTTAAAGGTTCTGTTCTCTTAAGGGTTCTCTTGACCTAATCCTATTTTTGCACTAAAACCCCTCGCTAAGCATTATTCAAGGACAGGTCACTTGCTGAGGTATCAGCACATCAAAGGGATACAGTGAGATTTTCCCCAAAACTTAAAAACCCCAACCTAACCAGAAAAAGGCATACTAAAGACAAGTTCTGAACAAAGTCCTACACAGTAGGGTTTATTAGGAGTGGTCAAGACCTACAAAGCCAGTTGCTATTGACTTCAAATATGGGTAGCAGACTGAGGCAAACCTGCACTACACAGACACAGTGTGAGACAGTAGCAATACCTGTTTTGAATCCTCCTTTAGAGTTGGCTTTGATAGTGCCTTGAACTGCTTATTTGCACAAGGACAATTTGCCTTTATTCCCCATTTTGTTCTTATGGAGTGAACAATATCGCCAACATCATAGAGAGCTGTAGGAAGAGAGTTATTAGCGAGCTCATGTGTAATCAGAACCCCCAGCATTCAATAATCCTTGTTAAGAAATTGTGTATGCTATACAGGTAAACACACAAATGCTATTCAGCAACAGACAGGAAGTTTTGCTACTTGTTTGTAACGCTCAAAGAAAATAAAATAGCACCATTAAGTACACAGGGTGTTCCAGTCTTTGGACAATAAATACTAAAATTTTATTAGTAAAAGTAAAAATCAAACCTCACTCAATACAGTATCAACAATATACAGGAGACAGCAAAAACTTACAGCATTTTTTCATCCCATTCAAATACTTAAAATACCTTTTCCGGGAATTATCTGTGTAGGCATCAGATTCTCTGGTTCATGTACCTGCCCCTTCACACATTTAAACCAGGAGAAAGTATCTGATTCATCATCTGTAGAACAAAACCAGTACATTGTTTTATAAGCACATCTTTCATCCTCTTCTAGAAAGCTATTTTACTATTATCGATACCAAACCACAGGTCTACAACGTGATCTTTGTGTTGGGAAGATGCATTGTCTTCGGTTGTTACTGACTTCCAAATGTGAAGTCCAGGTTTTATTTCCCCTGTCCCGGCTTTGTTTAAAGTAGCAATGTGGATTCTCACCTTCATGTAAGCTTTTTTTCTTCATCCTGTAACAATCGACGCACACGCCAAAGCCACACTTAGAGCAGACCCAGTGGAGGTTGAAGATTGTGGTGTCACAGACGTCGCACATTTCTCGAACTCCACGAACTGCACGCTTCCAGGCTACCTGCCCTGTGGTAATGCACAGATTAGTCAGAGTGCTAGCTTAATCAACACAATATTTGTATGTTAAGTAAAGCTACATTAAAACACTTCAGTGATACCAAAACTCGGACTTGTTTTTGTACTAGAACTCTAAAACAAAGCCTTTCCTATTACAGATTTGGAAAAAAATAGGTCCAGAACAGAGTCTATGCAATCAAGACTATTTTGCTTTCTCCTCTGTGGCATCACCTACATCTCCCACTCCTGACAGGTATTTGCCTAAGTTAAGAGAATATCAACAGTGTGCATGTTAAATAGAAACTCCAACAGCTACCCAAGAAAAAAATTAAGTTACTACTAGGAAGCTAAGCTTAATGCCTAGCTTGCCACAACCAACTTGTCCTCGTTCTCTGTTCAGCAGCACTGTGAGCAAGTAGCAGTCTTCATTTTAGTGGGTTTTCTATATACTTATAGGTGTGTATCAGACCTCCTCAGGATGGTGAGTACTACTTCTCTGAAGAACTGACCACTGCTGCTCAGGTTTCTTCTGTACCCATTCTGTTCCACCTTTCCTCACCCCAAGTTGCTTCTTCAGTTCACTGAAAACATCAACAGTATCTTCCAAAAAATTGCAAACCCTTCCATGTCTTTATTATATGCAGATTATTTTAGCCTGATCTTGATTTCATTATCTTGCCACTGAGAAAAACAGACTAGAAAAAAAAAAATAGTATACATCTGCCCCCTCCTACCTCTTTCCATAGTTGCAACGTCTCTGAAACTTTTCTGCCCACATTTCTTAATTTTAAAGCAAGTTATGAGAGACCATGTCCTAATGTATGCTAAAAAAAACAACCCCACACCAGGATACAAGACATCTGTTGCTTTTCTTATGTAGAATGCCCATTAACTATGTATGGAACAAAACTAGAATAGCTTGGCACAATTTGTTCTTAACTAGGAGGTAAAAGTTGTTTGACTACTTGCTTCAAAATTCTTCCAGAAGACAGAGATCTAAATATCACCAGCTCCATTCTTCTCTGACTTTTAAAAACATGCACTGTATTTATCACTTTCTAGCCCAATCTTCCAATTTCCCCCAAACAGGATAAAAGGGGATTTTGTTATCTTTTGCATGCTATTTCGTATTTCAGTTTTCTGAATTTTGTCTTTTCCATTTCTGTTGTTTCCTCTCCATAGTTTGATCCCATCTCCTCTTTCTGCAGGTCTCCTTTAGGCACTCAGTGGCCAACGCACAGTGTGACCCAATACGCTGTTCTTTCTCCACTGGTCAGTCTCTTACTATATGGGGATAATTGCATCCAGGTTTTTCCACTAATTGTTAAAGGAACTTGTTAAGGAGGCGCTCAAATAATTTTCTCCAACATGTTCGTTTGCCTCACGGCTTTACCTGCCAGTCTGGTAACCTGCTGGTAAAAGAGCAGGGCTGACCCTGAGGCATACTGTGGAGTGCAGAAGTAGTCAAATGTAAGTGATCCCCTAAAAAGTGGTATCTGAACAAAATATTTTGACAGTTTTGACAATTTTATGAAAAGGTTCAATTCCAACTGAATTCTGCCAGACAAAGTATACAGTAACTTCAAATTCTGGTGGCAGAAGAATCTAGCTTTTTTCCTGTGCCACTGAGTGAGCACTCTTCACTGAACTGTTCAAGAAGAATGAGTATCTAGACTGTAAACTATTTCCTGCCCAGGGCATTAAAAACATGCTCCATTTAGTGAAATTAAATTCTCTTACTTTCACCAGACAGGACAATAAACAATCAAAGAGGAATTCATGACATTTTACTCCTTTTAAACCAACTTCAGAATTCACATATGCCTTTGTTTTACGTAGGGGATGTTTCTGGTCAGTATGCCAATAGATGCATCCTTCACTGTTAAGAAGCATCACAGCTCCCCCTTGTTTCATGAATTCCACCCAAGGTTTCATCCTTGTGGAAGTGTTTCAATATTCTCACTCTGGCTCTTAATACTTTGCCTCCACAGGCCTGAATATGTTCCAGGTCAAGCAAAGAGCAGAGCTTGAAGCTCCCAAGTAATCCAAGACCTCACAGCAAGCACATCTGAAACATCTCAACTCTTCCCTACCCTTTCAAAGGGCATTCACCCTGCTCAGGGTTTTTTCAGTTTTTTTTTTTAATTTCTATTCAAAACCTTGGAGGGACTGGTAAACTGATATGGTCCTTACATAATGTCAATACTACCCACATACAGAAGTCATTGGGTAGACAGTCTTCTGTGTCTGTCACATACTTATAATCCAAAAAACAAACATGGTTTTAAGAGTTAGTGTAGTCTGAGAAGCGATTATTCAAGATCACAGCCTTGCCCAGTTGTATGCTCGTGTTTGCCACAGAAAGGTTCTGACATGGCCAAAAACTGTGTTCAAGGATGCAGGGCTTGTATCATCTGCGCTGATGAAGCTCTACAGTCAGTCACCACAGCAAGAGCACCCCTCTGCTCTATTCCCAGCAGGGTTGTATAAATAATCCAGTGAAACAGTCCTACTAGAAAATTTTCAGGTAGAAGAAAATAAAAGATTTCTTTACTGACTTGACAGGCAGCATTAGGTCCATTATGCAAGAACAAAAAAATAGGACCATCTAACAGAATCTGTGCAGTCAAAATGAAAGCTTTATTTCATTCCGTGCTAAGAATAGATTACTGTCAGCTGCCTCCTGATTTATTTTTTTACACTTTGTTTCATAACAGATTTATACCCTCTATAACAGGAAAGCTAATTTGATAAACTGAGGAAAGTCTTCTGACATAAAGAAGGGTAGAATTATTTTTCCCCTTTCCCCGTGCCTGTGAGCAGAGCTGTTGACACTAGTTCACACTGGATCTTAACCATTACCTCTCAGTGAGGAGGGAAACAGTGAAGTCTTACATCACATTTCCGACTGCCTGCAAAGTATTTTCACACTGGTCAGAAGCCTAAAGTTTCACATAATGCTGTTACAATACAGATTATTTTAATACAAATTGGTCTTACTGTGTGGCTCGATCGTAGACATCACTTCCTTTTCGGATATAACTAGCTGACAAAAGTGGTCTCCTATGTTGGCAAGGATGTACTTTGCTGTGTCAAGATCTAGACCCACAACATTTTTAGACAAAGGTAACCACAAGCTAATAGCCTCAGGGTCATACTTATTTGGAGTTAAAAAGCCTTCCTCACGCAGTATTCCGTGCTTATTAAACTGCAACCTGTGGAAAGAGGGGGGGGGGGGAGAGGAAAACCTCATGATCTCAAATGTTTTATTAGTTTACATTCATTCCAATGAGTACATGCTTGAATTTAAACATGTACACTGCACGTCAAGAAGTTTAACTCAATGGTTACACCAGAGACATGTAAACATACTGGTCATTAGGATTACACATGCTTAATGTACTACTTGTTTAAAAAAACCCACTACAAACAATCCCTCAAAACATCACTTTTTTTTGTAGTAAGGTAGATTTCCTGAATATATTTTTTTAATTCACACAAAACCAGAGGAGGTTAGCAATTTTTAAAATGCATTGGCATAAAGGACCACACCTAGAGCAAGTAAGAGTAAGAATTTAGTCTACAACTATCTATAACAACTCAAGGGAAAGGACAACGCCGTAAGCATAGAGTATATTTCAATAACAATTAATTTGGAAGTAGCTGCCAAAACCAAAATTGAGCAAAATTTGATTAAGACACATTGAGTGATTCTGAGTAGGTGGAAAGAATGATATCTATATCATTAGGAGTTTATTAAATAAAAAAACAGGGTTGTTGCTCATGTTTTCAAGAGCCTTTTTACTACATGCCATGGAGGGAAGTTGGCTTCTGGTGACAACATGTGCTCACTAGAGCATTAAGCATGGCAAGAAAACATGTGCTGGCCACCGACATCACCAGACAAATGCCATCTTCAGACTTCACAGATTTCACATTCAGTAAAGAGAGATGGTTCCATCAGCTTCAAGTTCTAAACTGAAGGATGCAGCTGCTTTGAACTGCACTGCAAGTCTGGAATTTTACCCCAAGAAGATGAATTAGCATAGTCTGTTATTCTGGTCTCAGATGTTTTAGAACGTTTTCAATTAATGTCAGACTATCCCAAGATTTAGTACAGTAAAATCTCTAATCTGAGGTTAAATAACAGATTAGTGTAACACATCTTCATTTTTCTTTAAACCTTTAGCTACAAAACATGCAAGGGGGGACAGTGTGGCAGTCAATGAAGAATAAGCCTCAAGAAATAAATGAAAGAATGGAAGAGTAATCCCCCCACACCCATTATCTTTATAACCTTTTTATATTTTTTTCCCTCCTTTTTAAAAGGTCTTCAGGACTACAGCTTCCTTTTATTCTACCTAGAGACTCAAAGAAAGTCATTCCTCTGAAAATCAATAAGAAAACTGAAAACAAGTAAGCTTTCCATCTCCCCTGTGATAACCATTATTTTTGCTTTTCCTTTCTAATATCACAAGTGTTACCTTCTTCAGACAAGACACAGTTCATGACTCAAAGCTTCAATGGGTGTGGCAGGAAATAAAAAGAAGGATACAACATCTGGACATGAGATCAAATAGTTTAGAGAAAAAGCATACACAACTTGAAAACAAAGGGAAAGACATGTTAAAAACCTGCCAGACATTGCAGTGTGGCAACATCTGCCCTGGTTTTACAAACAGGCTTCAAATAACAATTTAACACCCTTTTTGAAAGGGTTCCTCTTGGTGTCTTAGAGCTAGAGAGCATCAAAAGACTTTGACTGTTCAAGTCAAGAATCAGGCTCTGGGGGGTATATAAGTGAGGGGTAAAAAATCTGAAGCTGCAGATTAAGCTTGGAAAAGCAACCACTGCTCAGCAGTCACTAGATTTTCTTTAAAGTTGCCTTGCTGACCCTCCCCACCTGTCCTCCTGAAAGCTAGTGAGTGCACTGATTACATGTTTCTATGGCAAGTTTAAAGAAGTGGCACAAACTCTCAAGACTGAAGTGGAATAAAGAATTAAGCAACACAATGCAAATTGTTATTTTGCCCACAACCATTGCACAGACTCCAGCTGAGAGCCCCTGGCCACTTGCTGCAACTCTTCCACAGCTGTGGCTGTATGCTTAACATTTCCCATGTCCAACTGCTAAACTTTGGGAGACATGCAGGGAATCTACCCGCTCACTATTATCTCCAATAACACTGAGCTGTAGCACTCAAACTGAACTCATGTTATCCCATTGGCACTCAGCCCAGAAAAGCAAAATAAAGAGCTCCAAGTCCTGCCAAAATATTTTCTACTCAAATTAAGCAGTTATAAAATTTCTAAAGGGCAAAAAACCACAGGCAATCTCATTAATCAGGTATACTAGCCTTATAGCTTAACAGCTACACGTTAATATCTAGCAGTTTTGAACCAAAGACTGAAACGAGACCATTTTGACCAAATAACTGTTTTTTCATCTCTCCCAGAAGTTGCATTCCATGTTATAGCAAGCAGTAACACTCAAGAGTCCCCCTTTCAATAGGGGAAAAAAGGCCAGATGTCCAACTCAGATGCAGGGCGTATTAGGCACATTTAAAGAATATCAGTCTATATAGAGCCAAAATTGTTCTTACCTTCTAAAGTGAAAGAATCGACAAAAGACAGTGGAGTCTTTTTGATCTTTGTTCTTCCGGTAACTGTCCAAACGGCATTCCCTGCATTTATGCAGGTGAGGTGCGATATTATTGCACGAACCATCCTGTACAAATGCTTCTCCACTTTGCTGTAGCTTCTTCACTTTAGCAGCATCTGCTAAAATTGACTTGCGAACAATTACTACAGGGAAGAGTAGCAAAGATTAGACAAGCTTCAGTTTATCATATAAAGGTGCAAACAAGTCTATTTTTGTGAAAGATCCATATCAACTTGCCCTGTAAGTTTCACATGATAAAATATTTGCAGTTGACAGAAGCCTCTGTTCAGTCAGTAGAAACATTCTCAAGCTATAGTTCCACCGGAGTCAGTCTGTGGACCCAAGTTTAACAGCTCCTTTTGTTCCTCCACAGAAGAGTATTTTGAAAGAGCATCTGCTTTTAATGAAAGCTCTTCAGTCATGAGGGCTGGAGTGCCCAAGCACTGAGTAAATCAGGACATGAAGCGACGACGTGTCACAAATAATGATGACAGAAGTACAACCTGGCCATTTCTCAGTCCTGTTTCCACCCTTCATGATGCAACAGCTTTCAGCATCTTACTGTAACAGATCCTAAAGCACATCCCCCTTCCTCCCACACTGTGGGTGAGGCCTAGCAGGGCACAACCATGATTGCTTGGCTGGCTGCATACCCACGTTAATTATGGAACAGCACATGGTAATCCAGGACCAAACAACATGAAGCTGGAAAGGAAGAGGTGGGTGTGTAGGAAGATTCCCAGAACCCTGAATGGTCAGCTGTACCGCCTGATGCACAATACATAACATCAGGAGTCCAGCTCCTTAAACACCTACAGCCTTGCCCATTCTGCTTCCCATGGGGGAAACTGAAGAGCTCACCAAGTGGAAGTGGGTCACAAGAAGCATAATTATAAAGTGGGTTGTTTTGGGGTTAGGTAGTAGTTTGTTTGTGGTTTTGTTTTTTTGTTGTTTTTTTTGGGGGGGGTCTTGGGTTTTGTTTGCTTTCTTTTCAGAACAGTTATTAAATGAAAGCCTCTCAAGCAAAGCATTGAGAACAACTTCCACCTCTTGCCATGTTTACAAAATTTAGGACCACTGGGAAAAGAAAAAAAAAGGCAGTTTCATTAGGCCATCAGCACTTGCATTCTAAACAGTATCATGTTTTTGTAACCTGTTTTGCCATTCCACTCTTGCACACATTTCATAACTTCCTTCTGGAAATTAGTCCTTTTTCTTCATCAGTGAAAGGCTTTTTCTCAAGTTTATTGCATTCCCCTTGGAAAAGGCCTCATGAATGACTCAGATTCCAGATTCATTCACACAATTTAAACAACTAATCTTCCACATGTTGCAAAGGATCTAGTTTTATGTAGTTACATAGAAACTAGAAGGACTTTTAAATGACAGAGTATTTTACAAATACTTACTATTATCCTGGATCTTGACACTTCCAGTCCAAAAGTTTTCATTTTCATTCCTGTCATGAAGAATCTCATTTGAATTTCTTCTAATAAAAAATTCCATGTCTGTAAGTTCATCAATCTTGTTTGCTTTGTGGCTGTTCTGGCTATTGCAATTGCTTTGTGATTTAATTCCAGACTCAGTAAAAGAGAGAAGATGAGCATCCGAGGTTGAGGGTCTACAATCTAAAGTCCGTTGCAGTTCAACAGTGCTATTGACTCTGGGTATTGCTGTGGAAGAGTTAAGATGTTGCAACTGTTTTACAGAACAGCATTCTTTTGGAAAGTTTATGGCGGGCTTCTTAAGAGGTTCATTTGTATTTTTCAGGTTGGTTCCTTTTTCGTTAGCTGAATCAGTCGAAGATGAAGATCTTGAGGTTGTCAAAGAGGTATATTTACCAGTTTGATCATTAAGCTTCTGCGGATGTTCTTTAGATATAAATGCCACTTTAGGAAAGGCTGTCAGATTTTCCTTCAATGGTTTAATTCCAGTATTAAGACAAGAAGGATGAGTTTCTGGTAAGCTTCGTCTACATGTGCTGAAACACACAACATGCAATAATTAGACCAAGAAAAAGGTGTCAAATGAATGAGAGCATCAGCCACTCAATCTAGTCACATTTAAAGCTTGAAGGACAAAAATTGATCATATATTTTGAATTCAGATGTTCCGAGACTTTAAATTTTGTGTGAGGGCAAATAGGTTTGTGGGTTGATTTATTCTGGTTTGGGTTGTTTCGTTTTTGGTTTGTTTTTTTTTTTTTTTTTGTTAGGGTTGTTCGGGGTGGGGGGGGTGTGGATGGGATGTCTGTGTTGGCAGTTTGTTCTTGATTTGGGGTGTCTGTGCATTTGTTTTGATTTTTTTAAGTTGGAGAATGATAAAGCTGCACACAGATTTAGGTACTGTAGCTACTCTACTACACTCTCTCACAGTTAAACAGTTATTTTCTCAATTTTCTCCATTAAACAGCTGTATCACCACATTCACTTCACTTGGATGTGTGAGAAGATTCTAATACTCGAGGAACTCCTGGCTGGCATTACAAGTCTGTATTAGACACAGTAAACCCACTCTCTCCCAAAAAGGTCAAATAGAGGAAAAAAAAAAAAATAGAAACCACACCATTTCTTCATTTATCTTGAGATAAATACACAAAACTAAGCAGAAAAAAAAACTATACCACTTTTTTTTAAAGCTAATACACAAAATTTGAGTTTTGGTGTCACATTAGTTCTACCATTATGTTCACTTATTGGGACAGAATTGGGGGTAACAAAGAAGTTAAGCCACCGGTGTTCAACAGAAATACAACTGAGGGCTTGTACTCGATCTGCAAGAAGCAAACAGGGCACCTGCCTGAATGTGTTCTATTTTTCTCTTGGGGGCAAGAGAGGAATGAGTTTAACAAAAAGGAGGCACCACACCTGCATAAAACCCATCAGATTACAGATGGATACAATGAAGTACTAACAGTGGCTTGTGATACTGAAGGGCAATTACCTCAAAGATAAAAAATATGGCATAAGCAAGTAATCTACCTATTAAGGTAATTAAATCTACCACTTTTCTATGCCAATATTACAAAAGACTAGTTACTACAGATCTTTAAAAATAACCTTTGAGTTAATTTTGCTAAGGATCAGCATTATTTTTAAAAGGAAAAAAAAAAAAGTCTGCATAAGCATAAACTGATTCCTTACCCCTGAGGAGTTTCTGCCCCAAGATCAGGTGGTGAGTTAGCTGGCAGGGGCAGGCCTTGATGCCTTTGGTCTTTATTAGCAGGAGTACATCCTAGCAATGCTTCACCCAACACAGTTGGTACTGACTGCACCTGTCCCTGACTAGGAGAAACCTGTAAGGAATATTTTTAACGGTTATGAAAATTCATGATAACAAATACTGCTTTGCAGAACTCAGCTAACTAAAATAAAAAAAAAATAACACTCTTCCTCCTGTTTAATAAAACTTGTAGAAAATAATTCCTTGTTCAACCCGTAAGATGGAAAGACCTTTTAAACCCTACAGATTCCATGAAGCACTGTTCATGTTAATCTGTTCTCCCCCAAGTAAAAACAAACTTGGGAGGGGGAGAAGGAAGGTGCATCAACAAAGTGCAAAGGAAGATGAAAGCTCTGCTCTTCATAACCGCCGGTGAAATGATTTAAAATAACTTCAGCAATCCAAATTCAGAAATAGCTTTCAGAGCTCACCTGAAAATCCTAGACAAAAAATTAAAACTTTGAAGTTAGTCTGACTACACTACCAGAAGTCTAGATGTGAACTTCTGTGTAGTAAGAAAAAAATTAAAATCTTTGTGTCAGGATTCTAGAAAGTGTTAAGTAAAGAAATCCTGTGATGACTGAATCACCACCAGTAGTTTTCTGCGGGGCTCCTTCCTCAGCACTAACATCCATATTCCACTCCCACACGCTCAACTCACTGCTGGAAGTTGCACTACAGACACGTTACCATCATGTCCAAAATATTTCTTTTCAGCTTTGCTATAACACAGCTGTCAGGCATCAAGACAAGCTCTCAGAAACATGCTGGAATTAACTCCACATTAGAAATCAGAGTACTATCATATACTAAGTAAAACTAAAAAAATATGGCTTCAGCTTATCGCTGTCACATACTCCCATCCACCAAAAGCAGAAAAAGAAACAAATTTTCTGGTTTGCTTATTAGAAATTATACTCACTTGTAACCATTTTGTGAAAACGGTTGCAAGACATTTCCCAAAGAGTATAAAAGTAATATAAGACACAGTCCTCTGAAGAAAGGAAGACTAGAAAATAAGAAGTAACTCCACTGCTTTAAGGAAAAACAATGGTGAAGCAAGCTATGAATTCACATCACAACAACTCCTCTGAAGGACATCTGGAATATGAAATAAAGACCAGCTTTGTGTGTATCAAGCAGGCTGTTCAACGGCTGAATAGGCAAAAAGCTAAAGAATGACAAACTGAGCACCCAAAAGGTGCTAAAGGTACTCCAGCATGAACTACAGAAAAAATAAACAAAGCAGGACTGCAACGCATGAGCTACTTCATGCTGAACTGCTGCACGCTCTTCCTCATTGAGGAATCTTATCCTGTACTTGCTACCTCACGATGTGTCTTTGTGAAGTTGTTAAAGATTGCCAATTATGATACCCAGTCATTAGCCAGATCTACAGGGTTGACTCCACACAGAGCCCACGAACCCGAAGCCAAAATTAAAAAAAAAAAAAAACAACAAAAACCAACAAATAAAAAAACCAAAATAAACCCCAAATCTTCCCAGCTCATCACCACTCTAAAGCTTCCAGAAGGCCACCCTCGCGTAAAATACAAATTTTAGTCTGAAATACTGGGGGAAAGTTATAGGGCATGTTTGGAGTACTGTTCTTTAGCCAAGCCATTATTTTTCATTTGCATTTCTATACTTAAGTTACCCAAATCATCTTTTGACCTTTGAGACAGGTCTTAGATCTATGATCTCGTATCTCAGTGATATTTGTCAGGTCACTCACAAAAAAAGTAGACATGGAAGTACTAGAAAAGCAATCACATTCCCCTTTTGTACAGAAAGGGCATTCTTCCAGATGGCTGCTTTTTTAGCTTGAATCCTCAAAGTGTGTAAGTGCAGCTAAAGGTTTTGGTTTTAAGTACAAAACAGTTAAAAGAATAAACATGAAAAGCAAAAGTTATAAGCTTGAGAACTACTTTGTGTTTTCTCCCACTACAAAGTGTGTGACCAGGCAGGTTAACTCCTAAACAGAAGGTGGGGGCAAAAAGCACAGTTTAAAAAAAATAAAAAATAATTAAAAAATCAACAAACCAACCTTCAAGGCTCAGTAACTTTTTCACGGATTATCACCAGGCAAGATGTTTTAATCATGCCTAGACAAGTTTCAAAGAGCTCAACACACCCTCCCAGAAACTGTATTTATTAGTCCACTTTTCTGTCTAATCCTTATTTAAGGCTGTTCTGAGAAATGACATAACCATTATATAACAGTCATACATAACATAGCAAGACATTACCTCAGGAGAAGATTTTGTGTATTTAGCATCCACATTTCCACTGTTCTCAGATGATTTCCTTTTCACACCCCCAATTCTTTTAGACTTATCTGGAAGAGACGGTGATTGACATTAGCCTGTTTATCAAAAATATTCTACTTAGTGTTTGAAGGATAAACAAGAATGGGTCTTACCACATTTTCCATTGTTGTCATATATGATTTCAACGTGAATTAATTCGGGATCTAGAGTTTTTAAAGCTGGAATCTTGGAAAGGAATAACACAGAAGCAGTCATTTAGAGAGGTGAAATTTTCTGATTGAATATATTTATCTTAGATGGTGTGGTACAGACTAAGCTTAGATGCTTAACTTCTAGGTTCCTTGAATACCAAGCTGAATTTATGACAGTGTCCCTGCATAAGAACACCTATATAAACTGGTGCTTCAGAGCACTGTCTACCCAGCATAGAAAGCCAAGAAGCCAGAATCATGTTTGTCTTGCTCTTCAAATAAAAGTCCAGGTCTCCCTCTTTTTACTTAGAAGGTTATTTGTTATTTGATAATTATACCAGCAGCACACAGAAGCACTTTGGGGCAATAGATTAATTCCACACTACACCAATCGCCACTTTTTTAAGCTTATTACAGAATTAAAATATTGCTGGCGAGGATTTAAATAAAAGTTCTCATCCATTCTCCATCTCCATTTGTGATCCCACAGCAACTGGTTCTTACCTCCTGACAGTTGACTTCTAGAGTTCTTGTAGCTGGGTTACCATTGACAACAACTGCTGTGAACCACTGAGTAGATGGATCCAGGCTATAAATTCTAATTTTTGAACCAATGATATTTTTGCCTCCTTAAAAAAAAAAAAAAAAAGAAAAAGAAAAAGGGAACATGAAGATCACAGTTACCAACATGAATTCGCTGCCAGTACTGCATGCAAAATGCAAGTAAGCAAAGCAAAGTGAAAAATCTGACAAATTCCACATAGCTGAAGAGGGGGGGGAAACACATGATAAACCTATGTTCCAACGACCTCCTTCCTGGAATAGTTCAGTGAAACTTTCTGGAGGTTGACATATGCAGCAGAGGCCCTGCTGACCTCCAGATTTCAGTGAGGTAGATCAGTGGACAGGGAAATAAAGATTCAATCATTAGATGAGTTTTTCCTCTCTTTATAGTAATGGAAATGACAACTCTAAGCTGCAATATTTACTTTTTCATAGAAGAGAGACATTTCTTGCACATGTAGGCCTATGACTACAGATATGCATATATGAATGCAGTAATTAAGAATCTGAATATGGCAAACCTAAAAATAAAAAAATTCTACTTGACTAAAAAAGTAGTCCCTATATAAAATTTTGGAAGTTTTTATAAAGAAGCAGCAGCCTAAATAAATAATCAAGCTACCTGTAACAATAAACAATTCCAAAGAATTTTAGTGATAATTGCTACAAATTTGATAGTCTTTTCCACAAGTGTCAGGCCATCTGTGCCTAAATTATGTACTGCTTTACAAAGGAAATAACTGAAACAAATCTCTATAATCCTCCACATTTTTTATTCACTGCTGAGAAAGAAAGTGGCATCAGTATTTAAAAAAAAAAAGCTTCTAACCCTAGAACATATTACTGCTATTTACAGCATCACTGCGAAGATTTCCCTTTTGACTTTAATATTTATTGCCAGAGTTTTTGCTAACAGAATACTCTTGTACCTTGTACCAAACGTGTTTCATCTAGGTGTTTCTTAACCAAAGCCTGAATTTCTTCATTAACATTCTGATCATCCTTAAGAGGAAGCCTTGAATTGTCCACATCCTATTTAGGAAAAGAAAACAGAAATTGTATTAAAGATAATGCTTTTTATTTAAAAAAAATAATATTTAGAAACAATACAGAAACAATTTATATACATCCAAGAAGTTTCTCATTACTCAGTGTTCCTTCACCTCCTAGGATATCGTATCTATGGAGGCAGACATTTCCTCACCAGAATCTGGACTGACCATCTGCAAGCCAGACTGAAGTGAGCTCTCCAGGTCCACTTCAGTATTGTTCTGAAAACAATCTGGCTTTGTTTTCCTACATTACTAATGAGCACTAAGGTTAATTGAACTATCTACTTTTTAATTTAGGATATTAAGTTCTCAGGGCAGCAACTTATAAATGCTCCTGAGCAGGCATGAAGTCAACTCTTTTAAGTTTTAAATTAGTGTTTATGACAATAGTGCCATGATGAACATTTTTAAGAGTCAGCTACATATAAATTATTTGTAATTATTCAATTGCATATTTACAGTTTAAGATTTTTTTTCTCTACTGTTACCTAAAACAAGCTGTTTGACTACATTTAGAAAGATTCTGAAATTGAACGTTTAAAGTAAGTTTTTACCAATGGCTTAGAGTGCTAATAAAAAAAAAAGGTGGTTGGGGGTGTTTGGTTGGGTTTTCTTCTCCCAAGCACTGCTCTGGTATTTGTAAAAAGCAGAAGGCTAAAGAGCTAGTAGTCAAAAAAAAAATGTTATTTAAGACACCAGAAAAGCAATCTTCTCCATTGCAGTATTGAGATAAGGCCTCTACATAAAGAAATCTGTACTCTGTTGTTAAGCCAACACAGGCAAGACAACAATCTACAACTCAAGTTCAGTTTTAAGTGATTCTTTTGTTAGTGTCTCAAGAGGAGTTCTCTATCTGCTGACTGTTAACAAGTCAAAGCAGAATATCAACAATGGCACTATGAGCAGAGCAGTCTCAACATGGGACATTTATTACTAGTCTTATTCAGACTGTTTACAGGTCTTGAGAGTAGTTTCCTGAAAAGGTTAAACATAGAAACACAGAAACATAGAAAAATGAGCACTAAAATGACACACTCTTACTAGCAGATACTATTCTTCAGAATGCCTGACCAGCCAGCCACATGGGGCTATTATTTCAACCCACTTCTAGATAATTTTCATTACACTTTCCTCCTGGTGCTCAATAAAGGGACTATAATTTAACCACCTCATTTACAACCTGCCCAATTCCTCATTTGTTTAGGATTAGAAATTATATGTTTCCATTAACATCAAGATTTATTCCAGACTTGTTTCACAGTAATGACAACCACATTCACAAGAACAGGAAACTATTCCACATTATCCCCACCATCAACATGATGCAGTTGCTGTCACCTGAGCCAAATAACTGTCCTAGCATACACCCTCACCCAGCTCTCCTAAGTGACCACCCCCTGGATCAGCTTCAGAAATGTTTTTTTTAAGCAAATATTACTCAGATATCAATTCTGAATGTAACGTACCCAGCAACAAACACCTACTGCAAGTTTTTACCCATCTGGAGTTTGCATTTGCAATATATTAACTTGACATATTTTGAGTATCAGGATAAAAGATTGCTCTTCCATCCTTATAATTCCATACAAGGTTACCTGAATAGGTGTCAGAAGGTCTTTAGAAAGAAAAACACATCTCTCTTCACCAAGATAGCGTACTGAGACCATTGATCCCAAACCAGCTTTGTCCACTAAAGATTTATAAGTCTGGAAAAGCAGTGAACATTTTCTTAGAAACAGGGCAAAAAGATTTAAGTTTTCATTTATTTCTCTGTTAAAGTACAACATTCACATGCAACTTTTAAACCAAAGCAACTTTCTAATAAAACTTCTAATACATGTCTAAAAGGAGTTACTGGACTATATTGGAAATTAATTTCATTTATTAGCATGAGTTGGAATTGAGGTCAGGTGGCTGTCATTAACAGATCTTACCAATATTAAGAGTTCTAACTATGGATACATTAACAAAAAACCTGCTTTATGGTAGATAGGGAAATAACTAGCAAATCAACGAAGGCCTGATGTATGGCCTTAAAGTTCTTAAGGCTCATGCAACACTGGCAATACAATGAAGCCTCAATTTAGGTGCCTATGATGACTTGGGTGGCCCGAGTTGTTACAACACTGCAGTACAATGACGAAGCTGTGTTCAGGTACACCAAGGGCTTTTAGAACAGACAAAAAGCAAAAATTTCCTTTATAAGCTTCTAAACTCTTCCTAATAAGGTCAAGGTTAAACAATATTTAAGTCCAGCAGTAACAGCTCTGAGTGGGTAGGCATCAGGAGCCTGGAACATCACAAGTGGCAACTCCTCCCTATGCAAAAAGTACATTTGAGTGCCATTTAAAAGAAAAAAAGAAACCCAGTCTGGTGAATGTGTGTTTGTGTTTCAAAAAAACTGATCAAGCAAAGAAATAATTTCTTCCTCTCTGTTGTTTTCACTTGAGTTAGGACAGCATTGGCAAAGGGGCAGTATCACCATAAGATGATGAGTCTCTCTGGGAGCGACCGGGCATCACAGGAGTTCTGCAAAGCTATTCCACCTGTCAGAAATATACTCTCCCATATACCTGAATCACTAAGTTGTGATCAAGATTTAAATTAATCCGCACATCCCTTTTCTGACCCTTCCTTTCCTGCCTTGTGTGGTGAGAAGGGGAAGAAGTCTTTGCCAAGGCAAGCTCCAGTATTTTGCTTTACTTTATCCTACATTGTTCCTCTGCTAAATGAGCTTTTATACACATACACTGCATGAGCTGATACATTAAACTTCACAAAGGAAGCTTTACTTGTAACAAAGGCAAGTATCCAGTAAGAACTGTTTGGATACCTGGAAAAGGACAACAGCTAAGTTTAAATAAGCAGGTTTTTCAGAACACTGTATCAGCGAAATCTCCCGGTAGAAACGCTGATCTTTCAGGAGATAAAATTAAGGATTCATCTTTCCCCTTCCTGTCCCATCCTATTCAGCCCTACTTCCAGTAAGTAACGGCTTAGATTAGCTTTGTCCAAGAAAAAAAACTCATCTGAAACACAGCAATATGAATAACATTGCATGCTTTATATCTAGCAAAGTTAAGAGTATTAAAACATGGACTACAACTTCGGTATAATTACCGTGCAACTAGTTTACATCATCAGTTGTTTCATTACTTTTGTGAATAGCACTATCCAAAGTAGTCAGGTAAAACTATATTGTCTGAATACACTAAGAAATGTTCCCCGTTCACCTCTGCTGCCTAATCTGCAGAGCAAGCCAGGTATGGCAGTTACAGAAAGCTTAGTTCTCTGGCTCATACAGGGTAGCTCAGGTTTTTATAGACATGAAATCCAAATCTCACAAATCATCCGTGCCAGGCAGCCATCACATAAGAGTCATTCAAATTATTTTTGTCTCAGATCAAGAATCACTGAAGAATGAACACTATTTGAGGCAGAGTAAAACAAGGATTTAAGATAAAAATACAGGCTATCATTAGAAACCTATTACTTACCCTTCTTCACTTTATTCTTAACTATGATTTCATGAAAGAAGGAAGAAACATGAGATTAGAAGGTGGCATTAAGATTGTACAGCACAGCGGTTTGGAAGGGAAGCAAAATCATAAAAATACAGTCCTGTAACTCCAGGCAAAACAGAACGACTTCAATTGCTTGCAAGCTCTGCCTAGCTATAGCTGTACACAGAGATTTAGTGTCCCTTTAGACCACACCTGAGTACACAAGTGAAGCTGTACTTGAGAAATTCACACTTGTAACAACACTGTGCATAGCAGATGGAACTGCAGAACCAGTGAGTTAGGCCAATTGTGTACTTGCCATTGCAGGCCACTGGACAGGAGACACAGAACTGCCTGGAGATTTTCTTTCAGCCAGTACCAGCTTTTGCTCCACCAGGAATGCTTTCATTTTATGGCTGTAGACTTCTATCCATCTTCTCTTTTCCCATGACTCATCATCAAATTCTACACAAATCTACAGAAAAGAAACAAAGTGAGGGAGTGACTAACAATAAAATTCAGACACATACAGTGTGAAAAAGGATAAGCATATGTCAACTTCCAAAAAAAAACCCAAAAAACAAAAACTATCACAAACATTACTACCTTTCTGTCACACAATCAAGCAATCACTAAGACACCCCAGGCAGAAGTAATTTTATAAGTGACAGTCAATGTTAGCTAGTTTGTCATCATTATTGTCACATACAACATTAATATTCCTATTTAACTCTACAGTCTTTCCATCTCTAAAAGTCCTCTGCTGCTCAAGGGCAGGTAAAGTCTTAACTCTGCTACCAATGTTTACAATCAGGGAAAACCACAGCAAAAAGCCCCCAAAACATTAAAGGACTGTACACAGTCCTTTCCACAAAACTTACACTTTAGAATATTCCAGAGTAATTGAATAAACAAGATGTTTATTCTTATTTAAGAGCAAGAGTCCAAAAAGAATAAATCTAATCCATTGGAAGCACAAATGGCAGCAAGACAGTAAAGGTGATCAAATAACACAATGCTAAGAAAGGCATTTGTTGCCTGCTTTTAACTGGCATTTATCTTTACCAATCTCTGAAGCACCTACACAAACTTTTCAGGAGGAAAGCAGTTTCTACCTCATAGCACAAGCACACTGGCTTGACCAATTCCTTTGGGACTGCATTACCCTTCTTCCATAGGCAACAGGGGCAGATCAGCAAAGGACTGAGAAAGGCCTTTGCCTGAACACAGGATTTGATATGTCTTGGTAGAGAACTCTACTTGCAGAAAAATCACCTGCTCTTCCCATAAAACACAACGACCCAGTCTAAATACATTTAACTAATTTACCCTAATAGCAGCGAAACCTCAGGTGAGTGAATCTCCGGTGTTAAGCTTTCCTCTAAGGGAAGAGGCAAGTGAAAGCATGCACAGAACAGCACTGCCAGAGACAGGAGCTGTAAAGCTAATGGGTACAGAACCTAATTTAGTCATTTTGAAGTTGATGGAAACAAAGAAAGAGATAAGCAAATAACAAAAGTACCAGAAAGGCTTGTTTTATCTACAGCATCAACACTGTGCAAACAGCAGGAAAATACTGTTGAGAAAACACTTTCTAAAGTAGTTGTCAGTCCTGCTATTCTGTAGCAAGATATTAAAGATTAAATATTTCTACTCCTTTAGAAACATTTTTCTCCCCCAATCCATTACTATTTGGGGTCTAACTACATATTATTCTTCCACAAAGCTGCAAGAGAGGAAAAGAGATGGTATTTGTTCTGGTACAATAGCTCTCTACGCCTCAATTGTCTGCTTTGCAACTTTTTTTACCACTTTTACCGGAGAATTCATTAAGTCAATTGCTTCTGGCAGAACCGTAACCAGCTACAAGGCTCACAGTACAGTCCACAACAGCATCTGCTCCTCCTTTGAAGTTCCAGAGAAGGTCCTTAAGAAGAGCTTTCTGCAGCAGCAACGAGCTCCTCCTCGCGCCAAATACAGCACGGGCACAGCCCCACAGGCCAAAGATGGGAAAACTCCACCCCTGACGCAGATCCACAACAAGAAACTCAGCCTCTACCACTCGGGACTCCTTGTAAGAAAGTTTACGCTTCAGAAAAGAGTTAGGAAAATGTACAGTTTCTTTTTGTTTCACAAGAAGCAGGTACTTTTTCAGTTAATCAGAGGTCACGAAGTTCTTCCCATTAATAAAAAATGGCAAGGAGACAGTTTTAATTGAAAGGTGGTACTGTTCGTGCTGCCATACAACAGCCTGCCACCAAAGTCTCTGGTGGAAACAAGCAAGAAGACCATGTAACAAGATGCCATTACTATAGTGGAGTTTTGTCCTTCGTGAGTACTTTGTACACTATAGTAATTGCCCAGACACGGTTGAATAGTTTTACTGACTACAGTTGCCAAACAGCCCCTTATGAGCACAGTCAAAGTGGGAAAGTCGCTTGACTTTTACCCAAAATAGACTGTTACTAATTACACTAAGCTTGCAATAACTGATTCCGTGTTCAAAAAATCCCATTAGAAATTCTGAAGTAGCACCATGCAAGAAGGGTAGAAGAAACCTCCAACACTATACGTGAACCCGGTACATCTTTCAAGACTCGTTCATTACCAACTCATCCAGAAAGCAAGAAAGGAAAGTCACCAATCCCAACAACACAGGAGTGTTTTGGTTTCACCTCTGGGAAAAGAAGCAACAAACAGTTCCCAACTGACAATACCATTTAGGAAACACGCAGAAAGAAAACCTAGGCACAGCGAGTTTCCAAACTGCGGGTGGAGTAAACCACCTTTATTATTAGTTTGATGTTATTTCCGGCATTAGTAGAAGCACACTGGTGGCTTTAGCCAGAGGTGCACGTTTCCAAACATGCTAAGCAGTCAAGTTGACGAAGAAGACCACCCTCTCCCCCAACAACAGCGTGTACATATAGCTGTCTATACACACACCCCCACGCGTGCACGCACACCAAGTTTCCAGGTCACAAGATAAACACTCTCGTTTTAGAGGATCTCTCTGAAAGTTGCCGGTTACCTTCAGGTCTTGTTTGGATATGTCCGTGTGTGAAACTGCTCGTATCTTGCCTGACTTCCAGGGCCATTCCAAGATGCGGCTGTTGTCCCACGGCCTGTCGTCTTCCTCCGACAGGCAGAGGAACTTCTTCCCCACTAGCAGCGACCAGCTCCCCTCGAGCCTCAGCACCATTTTAACTCATCGGGAGGCCTCCAGGGAGGAAACCGACGGAAGAAGGAGAGAAAAACAAAACCAAACAAGGCGGCGGTCAGCTGGCTGGCAGGCAGCGCTCCGAGCCCCGCCGCCGGGCTCGCCCCCCGCCCGCCTTTCCTCACGGGGAAAGCCGCGGGGGCTCCGGCGGGCGCACCGTTGCTTCCTTCTTCCTCTCCCC
>JANHFX010001255.1:0-12933 GCA_027560015.1 Chloroceryle amazona
GTGTCGATCCTCTGGGAGGTTTCAGCTCCTTGAGTTTGTTTCTAAATGTTTCTGTGTCCTGACAGTTTTTCTCTTCTCTTCCTTACCCCCTCTATGGAAATAAGGTGTAAAAAACTCATCATGAGTAATAGTTCTAAAAAACCTTGTAGCCATCAAAGTAAAATATACAGCAGTTTCCATAAGCATGAGGGTTGTTTTTTCCTGGGTTTGTAGGGTACCAAACATGTGCTTAAAGGCTATCTTGTGTAAAAGTGCTTCTACAAATAGTAACTTCTTTAGTTAATTTCATGAAGAGATGGTGTGCTATTGAATATTCTATAGCTTCTTGTTCTGTTTTTGTAATGGGAAGAGAGAAACATCTTTTTTGTTTATTTAAAACAGCAGGTATGGTTAAAATAAAAGCTGTTGATTACCTGTGTACATAGGTTTTGTTTCAGTCCTTACAAGTGCTTCAAAGGAAGTAAAAATGTTCTTCTTTCTCTTTAGGGTGTCTGCAAACAGAAGTGTACCGATACCTCTGGTACTTTTAATTCCAACCAAGATGAAGATCCCCTCTTTGCTGCTGAGGTTCCCTCATGGTTATTTCTCTAGAAGAACTATTTTCACAAACTTCCACTTCCCTTCCAGAGCAGATTTCCAGTTCCTTGAATCTCTTCCAACAGTGCACCCCTATCGCACCAAATGGATACATTCGTCAGATGGTCTGAGGAGAGAGCTGAGTCAGCAAGTGGCCCCTGACCAGGAAACAGAGGGACTTTCTGACAGAGAGCAAAGACTGGTAGACAGACTTTATGGTGGACTAATCCAGGGTCGTAGAGCCTGTTTAGCAGAAGCCATTACACTTGTAGAATCAACTCAGAGTAGGAAGAAGAAAATAGCCCAAGTGCTTCTTCAGAAGGTATTATCCTACCACAGGGAACAAGAAAAGTTAAATGAAGGAAAACCACTTGCCTTTAGAGTGGGTTAGTCCTTTTATGTTTGTCAGTAGTTGCTTCGGGGAATTCCAGGCCTCACCTCTCATTAAGTAGTAGTGTTCTGTAAGCATCATGGGCTGTAGTCTTGGATCCTTGGTTTCCTGTGGTTTATAACCAAGTAGATCACTTCTGCTGTCCAGCAGAATTAGGGATTGAACTGGAAAATGCTTTTTAAAAAGCTCTAGATTGTTGTTTCTTGGTGGGCAATACTTGGTTGTGGTTTTGTTGTGTGTTTTTGGTGCTTTGTTTTTTTTTGTTTTAACAACTGTAGCTGAAATTTTAGGTAGTTTGTAGATTAACACAGTTTATTATCTACACTTAGGGAAGGCTGTAGTTAAGCAGACCTGATCTTTTCCCAAAGAACATGTTTTCTTGAATACTTACTGAATCCCTTCAGCCTACGAAGGGAACACCACACATCTTCCTGTTTTACGACCTTACTTTAAAGCAGCCTACTTTGCAGCTGAGGAGACTTGAACCTGGTTCTCTGGGAAACTGTAAAATATTTTTCCATTGGAAAGAGATGGAATATTCAAGTTTGTCATGCCAGCTGTCATCTCTCATGTGTGTACAAAGGTAGTAAGAATGAGAATTTGGGCATGGAAGTGAGAAATGTTGGGTGCTAACCTTAGTTGACATGCTTTGACACCTCATTTTTCGAAGTAACAGCTCTTCAAGGTAACACCTTTTGCTTGCAGAATGTTTCTTTTATAAATTGTTAGTAAATCTGAAAAAAATGGGTTTAGGATAAGACATTTTTTCTGAAGGTAAAATCCATAAAAATAAATGTATTTGGAGCGGAGGACATAGGGCCCTGTATCCCCAACGTTAGCTTGGTGTGGGCAGGGTGAGGGGTGGTGAAGTGAGGGCCACTGTGTCGAGTGAACAAAGGGAGTGTTTCAAGACAGTCGGAGCTGTTCAGCTGGGTGTGTGCATCGTGACACAGCCGTTACTTGTCTTTGTTGTGACACTGGTAAAGTGTGTGTAGTCATCAACTTAGCTGTTGATGGTTGTCCTATTGACTCTATTAACAGAATTGGGTGTTTTTCTTCCTTATATGGTTATTTAGGGTTGTCTGGTCCCCCTGGTGCTGGGAAATCAACTTTCATAGAATGCTTTGGGAAAATGCTTACAGAAAGAAAATACAAAGTGTCTGTGTTGGCTGTAGACCCGTCTTCTAGTACAAGTGGTGGTGAGTGTGAATTAAAGTTTGAGTTGGGTTAAATACCTTGTCCACTGTGGGAGTATCTCTGCTGGGACAACTGAAGGCAAAACTGGGGCCTATAAAAGTTTAGATATATATATAAAAACTATAAAACTTTAGATAGCTGCTGTTTTCCCTCTCCAGTGTTCTATATTTATCTCCCTGTGAATGAAGAAGAGGAAGCACATTCATTTTTGCTTAAATTTCAACAGTGTTAATGCTGAGCGCTGGACAGGAAGCGCATGCTAATTTAAGATTACGTAAAGGATCCAAACATGTAGATCAGTTTGGATTTTGGAACATTTGTTAGTTCTTCTCAATAGGAGTTCCTGGATTTCTGTTGGCTGTACTGATTTTAAGGTCTCCTGATGCAGGATCACTGACCATCTGTCTGACTTGTAGCACAACCCTTTTTTATTTCTTTTTGCTGAATTAGAAATTCTTCAAAGTTGTGTGGCTGCAATCTGCCATTGCCAAATAAAAAATTGTGGGGGTGTTATAACCCGACCATGCTCGATTAATAGTATCTCTGGCATAAATGATAGAAAAGAATTAACAGAACTGAGCACCTCTCATCTTTTGGAATGTGCATTGTGCATGTAGCTCTCACTGAATCTGATGCAAAGTTTGTACGCCTAGAAGGCAGGCAGGGATGCACTTCAGCTTTCTTAGAATAAAAAAGTCCATCCTCTAGACCTTTCAGAATCATAAGGCAGAAATTAGTCCCTCTGGACAGAGACAGTAAAGATACAATTGTGCGGGCTGCTGTGCACAGGCCTCAAAAAACATTCAGAAATTGTAGGATGCATTCTGATCTAGTAGAAATTCTCTATGTTGGGTAGCAGTAAGGTTGTCTGCTCAGGTTTTTCCAGCCTCTGTTAGGCAGAAGAACCAGTTAGTAACTTCTAGTCCTCAGTAAAATCTTGAGCAGCTCTAAGTGGGATATTCTTATTTGGCTGACTTCATCCAAGTGATCTGGCTTTCATTGTTGGTGGGGGAGAGAGGGGAAGCTTGGGTGGCTTGCACTTTTGAAATGATTTAACATTAAACATTTAAGGTTCTCTGTTGGGTGATAAAACACGGATGACTGAATTGTCAAGAGACATGAATGCTTACATCAGACCGTCTCCAACCAGTGGGACACTGGGAGGTGTAACAAGGACCACAAATGAAGCCATTCTGCTGTGTGAAGGAGGAGGCTACAATGTTGTTCTTGTGGAAACAGTAGGTATGTGCTTAAGGTTTTCTTTTAATTGCTCTGTTGTGTTAATGAACTGCATGCTTTTGTCCTCGATTTTGTTCATGCTTTCATACAGGGTCACTGATTGAAAGTGAATGCCCATTCTGTCAATTTTCTGGTCCTGTATCTTTAGTAAAAAACAGTATTTTAGAAACTGTCGTGTTTCCTGTTGTCTTTTTGAATGGCATTTATTCAAGGTGCAATGACAGCATCTGTCATAATAATTGTCATTATTGTGACTGAAAGATTGCAGTAAATGGTGAACTCTGGATTTAATTTTATAGGTGTGGGTCAGTCAGAATTTGCTGTGGCTGATATGGTTGATATGTTCATATTACTGCTGCCACCCGCGGGTGGAGATGAATTACAGGTATTTTTCAGTTTCTCTTATTCAAGTGTTACCTGGGACTTGAAAAAGTGTATTTAATCCAAGATGTGGTATCTGTGCAGGAAGTCCATATAAATAGTGGTTTGGCAGTTACACTTTTACTACTGAACTATTTCAGTATCTTAGCAATTTCTTGCACAGTTAGTATCTGATATCCCCCCCCTCCCACCCTAATTTTGGAAGTATTAGAATGTTAAAAGTTTACAGTCTCTGACTTTGGCCTATTTACTAGCTACAACTTAAGTCTCTACAAATGAAATATGTTCTCATGTAAGCTCTGGTATCCATATTTAGTGTTCTTGTGTCAAAGAAGTGTAACGACAGCAGCTGTTGGTACTTCTCTTGCATGACTAGACACAAATGCACACACATGCACACAAAAAATAACCAGTAAGAGTCACCAGAAACTTAACAAAGCATTTTGACCTGGTTTTTGTGGTAAATCAGCATGTCACAGTCCTCCTGTCTATTCATAATTTCTCTCCGTGTTCCATTTAGGGTATCAAACGGGGTATAATTGAGATGGCAGATCTAGTTGCTATCAATAAAGCTGATGGTGATTTAATTGTGCCTGCACGCAGAATACAAGCTGAATACATTAGTGCTATGAAGCTGCTTCGCAAACGCTCAAAGGTTTGGAGACCAAAGGTTTGTGTACTTCATTATGTTTTCTGGGGGTGTTTGGGTGTTGTTTTGTTTCATTTGGGTTTTGTTGGCATCTTTGGGGTTTTTTGTTCGTTTCCCCCTTCCCCCAAGAAAAAATACAGAATGAGTTAGGATTGTTATCATCTCATCTAATCTCAGGCTCTTAAAATAATTCAAATTCTGTTTAGTTTTACACTGAAGCTTCTTCACTAGTGAGAGTTGAGAGCTGCTGTTTCTGTTTCATCTCTGATCTCAAGGTGTGCCCCACGAAACACTGTGCAAAGCCAGGCCTGCTGGCTTTGGGAAAATGCTTACAGGGATTTCTGTCCTGAGCTGCAGTCTCAGCACTAGCAGACCTATTACTTAACAACAGGAGTGGTACAAACTTGTCTTGCATCTCTTAAAATATCCCATAAGCTATTTCTCCATCTGTTATAACTCTGAAGCCTCTGATTATCTTTGTTCTTTCATTTGTTCCTGTGTTTTCCTTTATCGCTTGCTTTGTTTTTTAATTTCTCATGTAATAAAGGCTCTTAGGCAAGAACCACATCTACTTGTGTATGCAGGGTCTACATTATTGGAATTCTCATCCTATGGGCCTTTAGTGTTTTAATGCAGTACTCCATCTATTAAAAGCTTATGGTAAATTATTAAGGAAAAGATGCAATACTAATTTCTAATCCATGTCTATAAAAAAGCATGCACACTCACTGCCTTTACTTATATATGTGTGTCTGTAAAGGAGGTTTACTCTGCCCTCCTATAAAAGCTGACTCATCAAGTTAAGTTTAAATCAGCTGGGCTGCTTGAGGCTTAGCCATCATTTTGTAATTTTTTATTTCTAGAGATGATGAGAGGTCACATCTGATACACACAGCCCAAAAGAACTGCTTGAGAGTGGTGAACTATACAGGTTATCAGAAATCTGTCTGTCTTTCAGTGATGGCAGTGTCTGACAACTGGAAGAACAAACATATTGATGTGTAGGGGCTGTATCCTACCCATTAGATTGGGGAAAGTGAGAGACTTAAAAAAAGAAAACAAACCAAAACTGAGAAACAACAACCACCAAAAATAACCAACCCAAAACTTCCATTTAAAAGATGTTGGATGTCTGAAATATTTTGTCAATATGAATTCCTAGTCTGCAAAACAAATGCAAAAAAAAAATTGTCAAAATACCGCTTTTCTGGAAGGAGAAGAGTAGCTACCAGAGTGCATCTGCCAGAATAGGTAATTAACTGCATTGAAGTAAAATGGCAGCACTACCCTCAAGCCCAGTAGTTAGGGAGCTTTAAAAACATTTTTCTGAATCCAACAGGTAATGCGGATCTCTGCCAAAACTGGAGAAGGCATCTCAGATATGTGGGATAAGATGACAGAATTTCGTGACGTCATGCTCACGAGCGGTGAGTTGATTGCCAAACGACGGAAACAGCAGAAAGTGTGGATGTGGAATCTCATCCAAGAAAATATGTTGGAACATTTCCGGAGTCACTTGGCAGTCAAGGATAAGATTCCACTTCTGGAAGAAAAAGTTCTTAGTGGTGTTTTGTCTCCTGGGCTGGCAGCCGACCTGCTACTGAAAGCATTCAAAGGTGGTCTCTAGGCATTACATTCCGCTGTATTCTTGTTAAGTGCTTCATGTAAACATGAACATTAAATACAGTTTATCTCTGTGTGAATGCAAATGTTTTACTGCAGCAGACATTGATAGAACACCTGTGCAGTACTCTGCAAAAAAATACTGCAGGATTCTGTACATGTGAAGATCATGACAGATCCACTCACTCAGAGATCCCTACAGACTGTATTGGAAAAAATAAGTCATCTATTCGTACACATCGTAGGTCTGTTGATCAAAACTGGACTGGTTTGGGGAGGGTGGGAGAGGAAATCTGTGGTGGTGCAGAGTTTTATTCTAAGTTTGGGATCATCTTAGAGCAGTTGCCACTGCAGCTTTGCATTGTAATCTAGCATCAGCTGTTGCCAGTATGGATTGCTTTTTCTTTCCTCACTTTGAGTGACAGCCAGAACATTGGACCCCTGGCAGCACCTGACCACAGTCTTAGTTTAAATAAACTGTACGCATATAAATAGAAGATAGGGGTGTGTGGTGCCTTTTTGGAAGCTAGAGTTAGTTCTTGTACACAAGGAGAATGGAGTTCTAACCATCCCAGTTTCTAAATAGATGTTTTAATACAAAAGCAAAATTTAGCTAGACTTTTTTTAAATGCAGACATCAGAGGGAACACCTGTCATCCAAGACGTTTTAATACCAAATGTCTATGCTACAATAGTTGATCTCTACTAATAATTGCTTGAGGTTTTCTTATTTGGTGTTTTTTGTGTTCAAATAAAATGCTGAGTTGCGTTTGGGTTTTTTTTATCCTCTTGTAAGACATAACTGCCTACAACTAAAAGTATTGTTACTCTTAAAAATACGAAGCATGGCCAGCAAGCAGGATGCAAAGTTAAAATACTTTGTAATCACCAGCAGTATCCCCATGTGTGTTTGTAGTGAAATACAGAAAGCATTGTGGTGTTCTGTGGGACATACAACTTGGGCAGGTTGCAAGCTGTTAGGTAGAAGTAGCTCAAGGCGTGTTAGGGGGTGGCAGAAGCACATTGACTTTGTTAGGACCCAGCTGAGTTGTGAAAAAAATGTAACACAGTTTATTTTCTATTTTGAAACAGTCTCTGTTGAATATGACAGAAAGTACCCCAAACCACAACCAATGTCTTCTATCCTTTCAGCTTTAAAAATTAACTATTTTGATGGTACCTAGTAGAAGAAATGACAAGTCAGGTGGAAAATGAGTTAAGAGCAGCAACATTTTAGCTGGTGAGTTCTCAACTTTTTGATAGTCCATTTGTTTCAGGGGAGAGTTTTTAAGCGGATGTACTTTGTGCTTATCTTTTAGATCAAACCCTTATTATTGGTATGGCTTTTGTAAGGGCTGCTCTTTTCATTGTCTGTTGCACATGAGCTGTCAAGCAAGTGAAAGAGAACCTGCAGCTTTGTTTAAATGATGGCAACTCAGAATACATTTTACCCCTTTTTCAGGATGTTTTCTGGACATGGATTTGTCCATTGCTTAAGCTGTGGGCCATCATTATTGTCTCATTTTGTTGCTTCTTTTAAAGTATCATTAATTGCCTAATGATCTCTTAGCAGAAGACAATATAATGGCTTAAGCAAGTTCTTTTCATTCAGCTACATTTTCTTCTTAGGGTGTTGAATGAAAATTAGATTTGCTTTCTTTATGTGTGTGTTTGTGCCTCATACTTCAGTAGACAAAGAAATACCCTTATCCTGAAAAGGGTCTGGCGAAATGGCACAACAGATAAGGGTCCTTGCTTGCTTGCTATTTCTATTTGGTATTCCCATACCAAATAGAAAAGCTCTACTGCACAAACTACGACCCGAGGCTCACATGTGAGAACCAAATTCCTTTGTTTTGTAGGTTGTAAAATTTTGCTATGGCATGTTCTGGAGTTAATTGGTGTTCATTTAATTGTGCAGTTTCATTTATGCCGTCGTGGGCTGGGGAAATGCATTGTCTTCAGAGGCTGTATAGCTTTAGCTGTACCAGCCACAGTTTAGTAAACAGTTCAGCATTTCCCAAGATAGGGAAGAACATTTCCAGCTCATCATTTCTAACTCTGTGGGATTAAGTGGGGTAAAATGCATTAAAACATTGTCATTGAAGTAAACAGGCTTCTGCAAAAAGATAGTAAACAAATCTGTTGAGTAGGATGCTGACATAGAGTTGTTAAGTTGCTCTCGTGGTAACATGGAAAACCACAGCTACTGCAGAACAGTAAGAGAAAATAATATAAGTTTATGAGAAACTAACAAGATTAAGTTTGTAGCTAGAGGTATGATAAACTGTTGGACAAATTGGTATGGGAGGTAAGGAGAAAACCTTTCAGATACACAAACTCTGTGTCCTAGTAAGTCCCACAGTTTTATGTATGTGTGAAACTTTTCCCCAGGTCCCTGTGTAATAGATGTTGCTGGTGTTTCACAGCTGGAAAAACAAGTGTGGTGAGATCAAGTGATATCCCAGGGCTCTGAAACAGGTCAGTACAGTATAGGGGTTACAGTTCAGCAGTCTTTACTCGGACCCCTGTATATATATTTACAGCCATATTACTTAAGGTTGGAAAAATGCTCTTAGCAAGTTCGTGCTCTGTGCTCTCGGTGTGACTTAATCCTTTCCTATCTAATCTCTTTGTTTTCAGTGACAGGACGCATCGACCCCTTCTTGAGGACTGTTCTGTTGTAATGTCCTGCTTTAAATAGTAGAAAACTTTTCCTTGACACCTAATCTGCCCTTGTCTTTGTTAAATGCGTTACTTCCTGTTCTGCATGCTTGTGCAGTCTTTATGGTCTCGTCGCATATATTGTTTATTCATGAAATCTGCAGCCTGTTGGTTGTCTGTGAGTCTTGAGCTTTTGGGGCATGGAGATTGAACTAAAGAATATTAATGAACTTTTCTTCTAACCTTAGGCAGCTCTCTTCCTAAAGTTTTTAATTATCAAAGTGGGAAGACTCAGTCATTGACTTGCTCTGTACTGGTGTAAACAGAGTGCTTTATTGCTCCCCTTTTAGATGCACAGTTAAGTAACTTCACCTGTGAGCTTACATGAGAAACATTTTTACAAAGCTTAGTCCTTCCATAAGTATTCCTGCTGGGCTGTTCTGAAGCAGATATCATTTGAAGAATGATCAAACAGAAGTTGATAAAACATGTTTTGAAAGAAAAATCAGTGTGTTCCCCTGGAACTTAGAATTTGAACAATCAACAAAGCACGGGTTGACTAGCAACAAGGTTCCTCTTCCAAAACCTAACCCAGATGCTCCATGGTCATATTCCTTCCAGTTTATTTAAAAGTAACCCCCCTCATATCTGAATATTAACATAGTTCATGGATTGAGAATAAAAATTTCAAATTGAAAAACCCAGAAGCAATTACAGTAGCTATTTAGGATGGAAGTATGATCTGTGTATTCTGTTCCCTGCTGCCATACCAACATATGGTTTAGCTGGGGAATAAACAAGGGAAAGAGGAACGGGCATTTATGGTAGCCTGTGCAGTAGGTACATTATGGAGAAGAAAGAAGAAAGACTATTTTTCTCTTTTTTTTTTTTTTTTTTTTAAACTCCCATGGGAGCCTAAAAATTACCTCAGATAGTTCACAGTCTGGCAACCTGCAGAAACTGATGTGATCAGCAGTGTTTGCTGTGAGGTTTATAAATGAAATGATAAAATGAAATGATAAATTCTATTTCCTTTTCTGTCTTCTGGATGTGTACGTTGCATGGGACTAGTTTAAGGCAGATACCTGTATTTTGGAAGTGGGTGGTTCTGTTTGTGCTCTAAGCGGGGAAAAGCTAGAAAGCCTTGTAGTTTGAGTAAATCATGGATTATTTGTAACAAAGAAGTAAAAAGGTTCACTTTCCAGAATGCATGGCAAAGTCAGTTGCTGCTGTATGTTAGTTACTCTCTTAATTTTCTCTTATGTTTAGAGCTCTTTCACTGGTAGAGTAACGTAAAAAAGCTTTAGGATTTTTTTTAATTACTCAAATAGTCATAAAGTTAATTAGAGAGCAACAGTATTTTTGCTTTGTTTCTTCTATGGAAAGTGACTATTACAACCTAAAGATTATCAACTCAAGACTGTGATAACTTCAGCTACTGAGCTGACCTGCGCTGCGGCAGAGTGCGATGGCTGGGGACGCGCAATGCGCGTGTAACGAGAAGGTACCCGCGTTGACCTCGTGGCTCGTAGCATTGCAAAGTCACGCTGCTAAAGGTCCCTCTCAGCCCTGAATCCATGACACAAAGATCCTGCTTGTAGTTCTCTAATTGCAACCAGCGGAAGACAAGAGTAATGCTAGTTTTTATGACTTGTTGCTTAGCAGCACTGATCAACAAAAGTACAACCTTTTCTTTTCCTGTAACCTTGGTGAACCCAGGCTTGGACAGAGCTCACCAGCAGAAGGCAAGGACTTCTGAAGTCGTGCGAGACTGTTGTTCAGTGTCTGTTAGCAGAATCTGAGGGAAACTGTCTCTTCTTGACCTCTTTGTTACCTTTGCCCTTTAGTGTTTTTTCTCATCAAATTCTAGAAGAAAACAGGCACCATCCTCGGAAGGTGTGGAGGATGGGAAGTTCAGAGACAAGCCAGCAGTGCTCAGATGTATCCTGCCGCTTACAGAGAAAAGGAGCTGAACTGGTTTCCAGGCTGTGATGTCAAATCCTCCTCTCATGGCAGGGGAAACAGATTTCAGCCGTAGCAGTAAGGATTATTCTTACTTAGAGAAGTGATCCTAGTATTTTGGAGTAGGCAAAATAATCTGTAGAGGAAAGGGAATCTTTGTTTTTTTCCTCCCCGCCCCCCTCTTGCCTCCACTGCTGAATTTTCCCCTCTACCCACACTTCAGGAGTTGTTGATAGCTGATAACAGCAGTAGCAGGTCAACATATTAGAAGGTCAGCCTGTGTTTCACAAGCCTGTTATGCTCCGGTGTCCCTTCTCTTCTGAATTTCAAAGAGCAGCCCTGCTGGTCAGCTCTCCCAGTCTCATAAAATTCATTGACAGGACTAATATGCTGTAATCACACAACTGAGATCAGATACTCATTCTGGAAACTGGTTTCTGTCCCATGTGTCACATCAGAAGTGTGGCAAGTGTGCAGTATCTGGCAGAGTTCACTCCAGTAAAATAAGCAGCAAACTGGAATGTGAATGACATTGCAAATATATATATAATTTTTTTTTTAATGGCACAAATCTTAACCAAGTGATTTACCTGGAAATCTTGACTGCTATCTGAGACTAAGAAGAATGACTTCCCATGCCCTTGCTTGCTGAACAGAGCAAATTTTGTTCACCAGATTTTTTTTTACTTTGTTCTGTGAGTATGACTTGTCTGCCTGCAGTGAACAGCAGCTGCTAATACTTGATATCTGCAGGACTCAAAACAAGTAGCTGAAGTCACATTCTTAACTTCTGATTTACAGGAGGAGGGAACTTAGGTCAAAATCAGTAACCGTCTAAAACCAATTCCAATAAAAGCAAAACTTTGTTGTAGCTTTCAAGTCATGTGATGCAGAATACCTGGCTGGTTCTTCCTGTGTGTAGTGGCAATAGAACCTGAGTAGATTTGAAAATCAATGTTTCAAACTTAAGATAATTAAAATACTATTCTCCTTCACCTTTCTTTTTAGTTATCCATGAGAATGTGACATTCTCTTACACATGAGAAAGTGTCTTCACTGTGAGGCTCTTCAGTGCTGTCCTGTCCACATCTGCGACAGCAGGGCAGGCCACACCCTCTGTGCAGCACTAGCACATGGAATGATTTTGGTTTTCCTATATCCAGATGAATCGATTATTCTGAGTTGTGACACGTTGAATGAAGAAGTCCAAGTTTCATGTCTTGCAGGATGCAGGTGGCTTTTGGTTTAGCTATGGACACTGCTTCTACCACGCACAGTTCCTTGCTGGACCCTTGCTCTTACTAGAAACACTTCTGTTCCTCTATACCCTGACATCAGGATGGGACAGCATCTGAGCACATGCCTGAGTGTGACTCAGTAAGGGTCCTAAAATACAGGACACATGAGTTTTGCCCCATCAGGTGCGTTCATTTTCCGTTTTTGGGGTAGCAAATTTCATAAGCAGTGAGACAGGAAATTTCTGAGGGAAACGGGAACAATTAAAATAATACGGTTTGGTCCACTGCCAGCTCTTTCATCTTAGGAAATACTGCTCTGGAGGTATGCACGGATCCTGTCAATGAATCTTGTCTGCACAGCTCTCGTTTAACATGTGAACATGTATCCCTTAGCAAGCGTCTGAAGTGCAAGGACATTTCCATAGGGACAGTTTGAATGGTTTTGGTTTCGTATTTTTTATTTCTTTATTAGCTGCTGCTTGGGGTTAAGGCTGGACTATGTGGATCCTCAGGTTACTGTGGCATTTCCTCATGCTGGCTGCATCACAAAATCCCCCCAAAGAAAAGATTTTTTTTCCAAACAAGACTTGTATAACTTAGGAAGAAAAGCTGAGATAGAGATTTAAACAGTAAACAAGCTGGGTAGAATGAAATAATTGCTTTTCAGCTTCTAAGTCTAAAAGCCATCCCATTTTCTCCAGTACTTCTATGTGTAGTGTTTGTAGTAAACCACCTTCTTCTCGGGAAGCCAAGAAAGGGCAAGGCAGAGAAACTGCTACAGCTGGCAAAGGCCAATATTTGTACTCTGGAAATGATTCCTCAGCCACCATCTCAGCAGCTTCATCTTCTAGAGGATTTTTGACGAACCGGTGACTGATTCACAGAGCAAAACAAACGCTCGGGAGCTTCCTCAGGACGGCGGTGCCCGCAGGGCAGAGAAGGTGCCCGGCACCCGGGCGGCGGGGCCGCAGCCGCGCGGCCGCCGCCCGGGTTGCAGTGCTGGGCGCGGGGCG
>JANHFX010001255.1:13033-127979 GCA_027560015.1 Chloroceryle amazona
TACCCCGCCTCCCCTGGGGCTGCCTCTGCCCCTCAGCTGAGGGGCTGCTTCGCTGGACGGGTGAAAGGCTTCCTTAGCCCGGTTTCTTCACGCACCCATCTCGGGCGGCTGCTGCGATTTAAGGTTTTTTTTTCGTGAAGTTGTTGAGTGAAAGAAAAATTCGCAAATGTGGGAAGAAGGTGTAGGAGCCAAAGTGACCATCAGGGCCTGCGTGCTCACATCAGGCTGTTCCGCACAAGTCAAAGTTGTCTGCCCGGTAGAGAAAACCCTTCCCTTTGCTTCCTAAGTGGTATACCCGAGCACTTGCTAAGTAATGCAGTCCTTTGATCTCCCTGTATCCATGGATCCGTAGCCCAGGTCTACAATTTTGCCATAGTTCAGTCTGGAGAGCAAGGATAAGGTGTCTCTGGGCACTGTTAATTCAGATCAGTAAATGCAATCTGCCAGGTGAGACATTAAATACTAAATTCAAACATGGATTTCAATAACTGCTATAATTTAATTCTTATAACACTTGAATCGTGTCATGCTTAAACATCTGTGTCAGATAGATTGCAGTCTGTAAAACAAAGTGCTTTTAAGTAATAGCTAAAGAATTTTTGAGGGCATTTGAGGATCCTTCTACAGAAGAAGTGTTCACCCTGAGAACTTCCTCACATAAATACGGGTGCGGTGGGGTGGCTTTCAGGTTAGATCTTCCACGTTGAGAAACTCGTATTTCTGAAGAATCTGGGGCAAAGATTTAGGAATTTGAGTTGTGCTGTCAATTGCAGAGGAGTTGAGATGGAATTTCCTCCAGTCTCAAGCCATGAAGTAAGTGTTATTTGGAAAGCTGTTGGAGGAATTATAAAGGGGGGGGGTATTATACAGCTCTCAAGTATCGTATCAGTAGCGAGGCTTTTGTAGTGAGGCAGGAGAGAAAAGAAATTGATCTCTACCCCTTAGAAAAGAGTTAAGTGATTGGTTTTTTTCTAAGTTGGGAGTACAGCCTTCCTACAGTTTTATTGTGTGTTTATACACGTTCCTGTAAATTGTAAATAGACCTGATTGTTTCGTACCTTTTACCACAGTTTGAGGGAGTTAAGCCTGGGAATATTCTGCCAAAGCAAATTCAATAATTCATGTTTTCAGAATGACTTCATTTAGTCATGACTTTTATTTACTTAGAACGAGAGAGAGAAAGAGCCGCTGTTGTTACAGTCTCTGCTATATTTTTTTAATCTCTGTAACTTCCTAGAACCCAATTATTTTTTCTGACCTTTGAAATGGACGAGACTGCATAAACTGGGTGTCCACCGCGCGTTCTGATTGTCCCAGAATTTTTCATCCTATGGTGTCAGCGTGCTGTTATTTTGGGTGTATCCTTTGCCATTACATTAATTGTTAATATTACCCCAAATTCTGCTGCTGTGTAGGTGGGAACAAGGACTGAGCTTTTCTGTCTTGTGTTGAGAAACTCTGTAGCTGAAATGAATGAAACATTATTAGGTGGTGACTTGTAGCCTAAAGGTGGTGGCTGTGAGTTCTCACCTATGGAAAGGGAATCTCGTAGAGCTGCTCAGTATGTTCTTCCAGCCACAGCTGCATTTTTGCTGCATTAAAATCCTTAAGCAGCTCCAGCGACGTATCTATCATTCCGATCTGGAGTTTTGCATCCTCAAAGTTCTAGTCAAACACTTGAACTGAATAAAGCCCTCCACCGAGCTGAGAGGTAGGCGAGTGTCAGTGCAGTGTTACAGAAAAAGAAACGGCCCCCAAGAGGTGAAAGCAACTTTCCCCTCATCACCCAGCGAGTCAATGGTGGAGCTGGAATTAAAACTCAGGAGGTTCCTGGCTTGTCCTACACTATGCTGTGGAGAAAGGTCATTCCCAAAATAATACAGAAGGTTCTCATTTGCTATTGATAATAGGGCAACAATGGGCTCTGGATGTATTAATAGGCCACTGTATAATGTCCTTAATAACACATAATTAGCAACCTTGTATAATTGGCTGCATCACGTTTTTCTGGGGTGGTATCACTTCCACAGTTAGTTCTGCCAACTAACTATGCTCTTGATAGGTATTTCTGCTTTGGCTCTTCTAATGCAACTTTAAATAAAATAAATAGGGACATTTACAGAGTAGGCATAAATAGCCTCCCTATTAACTGTCACATTAAACTGCATATTCAGCTCACCTTTCTGAGCTGCACAGCTTCTCTGCTGCCATCAGTACGTGCTTGTGGGCCCATGGGCAGCAGCCAGGGCACTTTACTCTGCCACCTTGAAGCTGTTGAGCGGTGCGCTGTCTGCCTGCGGAGAATACGGAGATGACAGAGGATTTTGGTGGCAATGTGTTCCTTGTGTCATGGGAGTTGGCATGAGCATACCTGGGCAGTGCAGGAGCTGAGGTGCAAGCACAGGAGCTCACAGAGGTGCCAGATTTGGTGATGGTCTTTAGACCTTCCAGACAGGGAGGGAAACCCCATCCCCACCCAGTGGGACAGGGGAGAGCATGCTGGATACCTCTGAAGGGGTTTTCAGTGAGACTTGGTCCCAGCCATTCCTCAGATGTCCCCAGGGCTGGGGTATCTGGTATGTATTGATGGATCTTACAGAGTTTATGTTTTGAGGGGGGGGGGTTAAACCCATCTTTGCCTTTTATAATATGCTGTTGGTCCCCTTTGAACCTACTGGCTTCAGGTGTGTACTTAGTGAAGTTTTCTGTTTCTTGTTTTTCCTCTAAATGAATCCTTTGAACTGGTAGGATTCTTAGCAAAATCAAAATAGGCACTGGCTAGTAAGTATGAAGCTTGAGTTTAGCTTTTTACTGAGACCTAGATCTTTGCATCTGCAATTGAAAGAACAAAATGGTATTTTCTCTTACCCAAGTCTGAAAAATTGCAGCTAATAGTGGTGGGAAGAACAACATTCACTTATTACATCAGTTTACTCAGGCCTGATTTGGTTTGAGTTTGGGTGAAGTGTTTCCAAACAGCCAAATGCTGGGAGGGGAGAAAAAAGTGGATAACAAAAATGCGTAAGGAAAGTTAAGAAACCAGAGCATACAGAAATGGCAAGGAGGCCGTTCCTTATATCTGGATATATGTGTATTTGAATTAGCAAAGCAATAGGAGCTTTATGTGCTGCATTTGCTTTTTAATGCCTGGTGGTTGAAGTAATTGGATCTATTGTTACGGGCACTGGGAATGCCAGCTTGGCTCTTACGGTCACTGGCTTGTGAGTGTGACCTTCTGGAGGTCAGAACACTGGAGAGCTTGCTCTGTTTTATTCTCAGAGATACCAGTCATAATAGTTATTGCTTTGAAAAAACAATAGATGTTCCCTGCCTCTATCTAGTTTGTTGTTTGTACTGAATTGTGGTGTGGGTTTTATGTGTTGGGGTTTTTTTTCCCAATAATTCATCTCTTTAACTATTTTAAAGGGGATTAAGATTTTTAGTTGTTTTGGGTTTTTTTTTAACTGCAATTAAGCTTTCACAACTGAAGTTGGTTAAATAACTGATGAGAGATTGAACTGTGTTAGTCAGTGTTTTTTCATGATGTTTTGGTACTTGATCAGGCATCCTGCTTCCATTCTTCCTGGTGATCGAGTCAGCTAGACACAGTCAAACAGTCCCACATAGGAAAAACACTGTACTTTCACCGAGGGAGAAAACAAAATAATCTCTTGCGATTGATGCCAAATGATTAATGATAAATGCTGATGGCTACATAATTCCATCGTGGAGCACATCTGCCTTCCCTGCTAGGGAACTTCAAAGAGACCTGGGTAAAGCATCCTACAAAAAAATAAGATCTCTTTAGAGCCTCTCCTGGTCTTGCTGTTTAGGCAGCACAAAGCTTGAGTCCTTGGGGCAGAAAAGGAGGTTTCAAGGTCTGTGTGGTTTCTGTTTTCTGGCATTAGATGGCTTAGTGGTCCCTCTTGGTATGAATCTTTTCCAAGAGCTAGGGGAATCACTGTCAATCCTCAACTTTCATCCTACAAACCTATAAAACATAGTATTTTAACACCAGGCATGACAGGAAATAAGAATGACATAGATTTTGTGATCCACCACCTGCTGGATTTAGAGCAAAGCAGTCATGGACACTGGTGATTAAACCACCTCCTATAAGGCCCCTGAATGGTTCAAATGGGGATAGTTGTCCTCCTCAGAACTTCTTCTTCCTAGAAAAATTACCAAGATACAGCTACCCTGTTGCCACCACTGAAAATTCAATTTGAGCTGTTTTTTAAGTGTGTGGGGGATGTTTTTGTTTGGTTGGGTTTTTTTCTACTTTTGTTGTTTTGTTTTGTTTTTTTAACCATGCTGAATAGCCTCGTTGAACCACACTGCCGCTGACAAATGCTCACGTTACCAGCTGAAATCCACATCTGCTATGGGGCTGTTTGGGGTCTGTGGGCAGGCTGACTGTCTAGGTAATTCTGGAATTAGGAGAGGTTAGACATCCTTAAAACTGGACTCCTATTTACAACAGATTTCAGTATCTTTATGTCTTGCTAGAGAACTTTCTTTTTCCATGCTCCTCTATGGCTTTGTCAGGGCAAGCAGCACACTGTATATCTGCCGGCGCTTGTTTGGAATTGATGCAGTGCCCTGTGTGTTGTGCTCAGATTTACAACCAAGGTAAAAGGAATAACCACTTGTTACCATCTGGGGTTTTTTTTCCCCTCCTCAATATGTCAAACCACTCTCTGTTCCCTCAGAAGTATATTGGACTACTGAGAACCAGGGGAAATGTGCTGAAGAAAACTGTGAAGAGAGTCCTAAGTCAGTTACCTCAGGTTTCATTTTCTTCTGGGTTCTGCATTTCTGACTTGTTTTTGACCAGGGCTTTTTCACTGCTTTGTGATGGGCAAGAGCTACTGAGCTTATAAAAGGCTTTGCAGCTGGAGCAGAGAAGATGCAGGGCTGGCAAGATCAAGACTCCCAGCTGTTGTGTAAATAAGGGCATAACTTTTTTTTGGGGAGGCCTGTTTGTGGTTAAGTAGTTCAAGGCACTGCTCTCAGTCATTGCCCTGTAGCCCCAACAGATTGAAATCCATTTGGATCCTACCTCCCCCTAATTTTTCCCTGGTATTTTTTGTTTACATGGTGTGGCCTCACTAAAACTGTCTATCCCTCACAGTTTTATCCTGCTCGTATCTTGTACTGTGTGGTGTTCATGTTTTTCTTACTCCTGTCCGTAGATGTAAAGCTGCTAGAGCTGGTGTGAAATTCATGCTACTTTTGATTACTAAAAGCAAAATCCCACTTTAGCAAAGCTCTCCTCTTTAATTTCCTTCCACATGGTATCCCTGCATCACTGTCTTCTGGCTTATTTGGCAAAGGCTGACAGACCTCTCTCTAGCCTGAGAGGGGGGTTGCAGTCCTGGCAGTTAAAGGCACCTGACCAATTCCACCCTCTTCACCAGTGTTAGGTGGGATAAGGGGAAGTGAATTTTTTAGTTGCAGTTAGAAAAGAACAGCACTAGTCAGTCACTCACCCGAAATCCTGACCGTTTCTCTTCAAAAGCTGCTGAACTTCTGTCATGCATCTGAGTGGCTGGTGCCAGGGTATGAAGTCTTTATTTATAGATGTATATAAACAGAAATCAATCTTCCTCTGCAAATTGTCAAATGGTTTTTCCCAAAAGCTGAAGAATCTGCAGTCCATTAACTCAGGATTTAATGAGTGAGTCTGAGTCTCTACAAAGAGCACGTTTGGTTCAGAAAGACTTGTTTGTTTTAATCTGGCTGCCGACAGTGGTTGTGTGTGGTTTCTTCCTGAAAAAAAATAAAAAAATACTGCTGTTAAAGTGTTAAAAAAAAAAAGGTCCCTGCACTGTGGTACTTGGTATGTTTGTATTGTTTTATGGTTTTAGTTAGAGTAATCCTATGTAGCTGAGGGCACGTATGAGACAGCAGCAGCACAGCCAAAATGAGAGGTGCAGTCAGGGGATGAGGATGGATAATTACTAAAATAGGGTGTTCAGTGTCAGACATTATTTGTGCAAGGAAGAGGGGAGATCACTGAAAGCAGGTGCCCTGAGCAGCTGGCATGGCTGTCTGCTGTTCATCTTTCCAGGGCGTGGGTTTGAATTATGCTGTACTGTTTGATCATAAACGGGAAAAAATGCCACATATCTTGAACCGGAAGTCCCTTAAGGTTAACTTCCATGCCCTATAAATTAAGAAAAAACAGTTTTGCTTCAGAGCCAGCCTGCAAACCATGGTGGATGCATTCCCCATTTCCTAGTTAAGCTGCATTAATCTATTTTTCTGACACCTTTCATGTCCAAAATAACCTGCAGGCTCTGTCAGGGCACAGCCATTTTGAGCTTGCTGCTGAGAAAGTGTTAGTTTTAGGTCCTCCTACAGCTCTTTGATTAGAGCCTCAAGCTCCTGTCTCTTCATTCTTGGAGGAGTTTATTGCCAATCTCAAGTGTTACCACTTGAGTCTCGGGTCCTTCCTTTAGTGACCGGAAGACTGGCTGGGATCTGGCACATGCCTGATTGTCCATTGGCAAGAGAAATTAGGCTTATTATCAAGAACACTTTTTATCAGGCTGCTCTCCTCTCTTGGGCTGTCTCTGCCCCATGTCCCAGGTTGCCTGCCAGAGTTAAAAAGGGTGAAACTTTCTTCCCTGAAGTTTCAGAGCACTTAGCAGTTGGCTCTGGCCTGTGCCCTTGGGTGTGGGGGTTTCTCTTTGAAAGATGCCCCAGGAAGGCGGGAGAACAAGGACCTTTGAATAGGTGGGAGGGGATCTTTCCTTGAAGGAAGCTTTCTTCGTTGGCTGGCCTGTTTATTGCCAGGAAGGAAAGGGGAAACAAGGCTACCATCAGAATTCAAGCTGAATGCATCCTTGGGCTGGTAGAACATTTCAGATTTCATGTGACTGACAATATTTGTTACATTATTGGGTGTTGCAGGTGCCTTTTTCCTTCTGTGCTGACAGGAAAGAAGTCTTCAGAAAGTCTCCTTGCATTACTGGGCCTTTGATGAGAAGATTTGAGGGCCTTTAGCAGTTCTTAGTGCAAAAGCAGGATGATCTGAGTTGGTTATGACACTGCAAGTTGTTACAACAAGTGGGCCACCTTCTGCAAAAAGAGAGCAAGAGGAGACAAGGTGTGTGCACTTCTGTGAGTGTTGCTGGGGTGGAAGTGCTCTGGCTTTCAGTGTTTGCACAACAAATTCAGTGTCAACATACGTACAGACAGCAGACCTCAGAGGAGTTAGAGGTAAATAGCCTTCCTTTTTGAGGTTTCTAGAAAGAGCTGAAGAGCTAAGGGATTTCTTGAGGTTTTGGCCTGTCATGAATTGGCAGATGACTTGGGAGGAGCTAGTCCCTCGTTGTTCCGCAGTGCCAAGAGCGAGCTTTGAACCATGCAAGCTTTTGGCAGCTGGGGAACATTCGTATTAGAGACTTCAGAGTCGTGGGCCTCTCTCTGGTTGCCAGTGGCACTTCTCAGTGATCTATTTTATTTTTATTTTGTCATTAAAAGTAAAAAGTTAAGTGTCTCAGTTCACTGTTAGTCTAGCCCAGGAAGCTAAAAAGTCTCAGGGGGAACAAATTTTCTGAATGATACAAAAAAAACATTCCACCCATTTTGTTCTGACTCCCTAAACATGGAAGATTTTTGAAGTCTCTGCCACCAAATAAAAGCCTGGATGTTAGATGACAAAAGCTAATTGCTTAGGAGACAGAAAACGACTGACAGCACTCACATGAATTCTGCTGCCAATGGCAAATATAGAAGTTGGGGAACTGGCTATTGCGGTGACAGAATCAAAACTCCTGATGGAAAACGTCCAGTTTCTAAACAATGCTCAGGAAAACCTCTCTGTGTAAAGGATTTTGGGAACCAGCTCCAAAGGCAGTCGGTCAGAGCATGGCCAGTAGTGCTTATTGTCAGGAACCACAAATTCCTCTCCCCAGGAAATTCCTGTGTCTTTTAAAACATTCCACTGGAAGAAACCTCTAAGCAGTCCCAGTTTCTGGTCGTTTTTTTTTTGTTAATATTCTTTCTTCTGAAGTGTTAGGCAGTAGTATTTACCCTGAGAGCAGGTCACTGGCTGGAAGTGAGGCATGCATGGTCCAGTCTAGCAGGGTCAACTCTTACCACATACAGAAGTGAACTGTGAGCAGAATGAGCTTTTCACATAAGCGGAGAGGGCCAGAGGAGGGTGACAGCGGTAAGCATGAGTACAAAGTGCTGAGAACAAACACACTGGGACCGTCAAGCTCGGGGGCCTGCAGCAGGCAGCCAATAAATTGCTTGGGGGAGGAAGCTCCAGAACTATTTTTGCAGTGCAAGTAGTGAGGGGGGAATTGTTATTGCTGCAGCAAACACAGTGCTCTCAGTGGATCTACATGTAACTTGTGGAGCAGCGTGATGCTGGAGATATAAATAGGTTTAAAGAAGTGTCTAGGTGCGGCACTTCAGGACATGGTTTAGTGGTCCTGCTAATATTTAGTAGATGGTTGGACTTGATGATCTTGAAGGTTGGCTCGACCTTAATGATTCTATGATTCTGTAGTTAAAGGTGGTACCTGTGAGAGCTTTAGCTGGTAGGTACTTCTATATCAATGTGCATAGTAACCTTCTGCAGTGCACATGCCATTGTTTTCTGTTAAAATTGGATGTGAATTAAATTTTATTGTGCAATTATTAGCTTTAATAGCCTAGCTCCAGGAAAGTAACAATTTGTTTATCACAAAATACATTTATCCATAAAATGTGATATCCCAATTTTGGGAAGCGATTAAGTGCGCCTTAATTACAGTTCCCTGGTTTGAGTGGCTGGAGGACAGTTCTTCCTGGCTCTGGCTCTGTCTGTCTTTGAGAAATCTGTCACAGAGTAAGAATGGAACTTGACTGGTAAAAATGCAGTCTTATCACAGCATCACCATATAACTGGATCGTATTTGTTTTTAATTGAAATGTCAACTTAGAAGATGCAATGCATATTTTTAAATCACATTAAGGTTATATTTAGAGCTTTTCATTAAGGTCTAGGTCTGCTGTCCCATTAGAAATAGGTAGCTAGGGATAAAAACATGAAGGCTTAATGCGTGCTTACAAACTATTGAGAGAGCAAACAGGCATGGCTCTGGTAACCCCTGCAAATCGAGCTGTTCTTATATGGTCTGAAAGCATCATGGGCATTACTGACAGCCAGCAGTTTATGCATGTTAGCTCAGACTCACACTGATGGAGGGAGCACTCCTGCAACTGTTTATCTTAAATGCCCCTGTCATTTAATTTTGGGGTTTTTTTTTTCTTCTCAATTGCAAGGAACAAAGGTAGTGTGACTTTATTGCTCAGCTGCTGCTTGTACCTGTGATGGAAGGCAGTTGTATGCCGTGTACTGGGAGGTTGAGGTATGAGGGTTGTGCTACTCCCTGCCATACAGGGTTTAGCATCATTTAGTGTGCTGGTTCTAGCAACAAATTCTGTGTGAATCTACCCATGCAGTTTTAGAGCAGTAAGTCCTATGAGGAAGCCAAATGACTCTGCTTTCTCCTAAGCAGCCCCTGCTCTCAGTACCCAGACAGCCCCTGTGTGCATGAGGCTACACAAGGCGAGCATGGTGAGGGCATGGGGGGCACCGAGGCTGGTCCTGGCGCTGCAGGCTGGGCTGTGCTCTGCTCCAGCCCTTAGGATTGGCTTTCTGGCACTCGGTCAGCCGTGGCCTTTGCCCAGGTAGTGCTGCCATTGTGGGTGTTCGGGCAGAGAGCGAGGAGCAGGGAGCCTTTCTGGAGCAGGGGCTAGACCAGGCCGATGTGCTTATTTGTGGCAAAAGGCTTAAGGAGGCAGTGAGAGTAAGCCAAGGAAAACACGCTCATATTCATTCATGCAGTTACGCATAAATAGGTTCTAAAGTCTTACTCAACTATGTGTGAGCACGTTAGTTACAGCCCTGACCCTCCCAGTTGGCTTCCTGTTAATGCTCTTAAAAAGCAAGTGCTTCAGTTTAGCGTGTGAATGAACAGTTCAGTCTTAAATAACAGTGGAAGAAGCAAGAAAGTATTTGATATTTTTTTTGCCCAGCCAGAAAGTGAGGCCTATTTTTGTTTTTGATCACGTTAGGCTGTGCTGTGAGCATTGGCATGAAGGGCTCAGTGATGGAGCATTTTCCTGTTCTTTATTTAAAAAGGCCCCTTCCCAGAAGAGCAGCAAGCCAAAGGTTGCAGTTCCAGTGAAATGCTGTCTGAGACGTGCTGAAAAAAAAAAAAAAAAAGAAGGTACGTGATAGAAAGAAGTTTGAAAAGTGAAATAGAGCAGAACTACATGCAAACAACAGAGGAAAAGATGACTACAAAGTCTTTTTTTTCATCATCTGTAGCCTAAATTGGAAAAAAACTGTTAGTTCGAGGTAGTTTTGTTGTCAGTTGATGATTGTGGAGTTTGTTTGGTTTTGAATATTTTTTTTTTTTCCCCAGAACTGTGCCATATGTTGCATGTTAATCGAGGTTGAGGGAGCAAGAAATAGACCATTTAAAAAAAAAAAGCAAAACCACCTGGAGCATGGAACAACCCCCCCACCCTCCAGAAGGAAAATAGGCCACAGAGGCTGCAAAGAGGAGTTGGTGAGTGCTTAAGAAAGTTCTACATGTAAATGTAGCCCCTGCCGGGTCGGGCAGACAGCTGCTGTGCACATGTGGAAACAACAGCTGCACTTCTGATGTAGTGCTTGGTATCAACTGGATCACATTGTGTTCCCAAGAGCTACACAGCCACCCCACAAGCCAAGGAAAACGCTGCTCTTTGGGTCAGATGGTACCTGTTAACTCGGCCTGGATTTGCCAGGACACCTGTGACATCTCTGCTGCTCCAGCTGGTTTGAAGCGCACGGGGGACCCGGCAGCAGGCTGCTCCCTGCGACTGCCCGTCAGGATTCTTAGGCAGCTCGTGGAGTTGTTTGGTCAGCATTCACCTTTCAGGGGGCACTGAATGCAGTCCTCCGTGCCCCACCAATCCCTCTTCTAGGGGCTTCTGCTGGGCACTCAGGCCTCAGCCGCCCCATGTCCCAGGAAGGGCAGCTGGCCCTTCTGGAATTTTTAGATGCTTCACTGGTGGTCTCTAAAATTTTGGTGCAAAACTCACTGCCTCTTCTCCCTTGCAGATTGAGTGCCTCTGGGATGAGATGATGACGTACCACTTGCAGCTCCGTGGACACCCTCAGTGGTTGGCAGACCTCCGGGTAGGAGTGATTGTGCTTGTGTTTTATTAGCTCTCCAAAAATATATAGCAGGGAAGAGGCTGTGCGGACTCCTACACAGGCTGCCTGAGCTCCAACCCCTCGGGCAAGAGGCGAGACTGTTTTTACAGCCAGCACTTAACCTTGCTGCTGAGACTTGTCAACAAGGAGGCCAATTAGCTGCAGATAGGATGGTGGATGATATAATGCAGATGGCTGTTCATTAGGAGCACATCTGATATATTTTTGACACAATGGGTGTTTTAAAACATGGCGCTGCATAACTGATGCCATCCCCTGCCACAGAATCCCTCTCTACAGTCAAGTGATACAAAAAAATTTTAGTTTTTCCACAGTCTCTCGCTTAAGCCCTGTTCTGTGTTGTAGAGCGTAGGATTATAAGAAATGATTCTGCTTTTAAGTTACTTTTTTTTTTCTTTTAACATATATGGCATGTATAAAAAAAATAAATAAATATGTAGCTGCAAAACGAAAGCAGGGCAGCTCTTGCTGTCCTGAGAGGGTCAATACACAGCCCGAGATGGTTTCTGTCACCACACATACATTGGTATATGCATCACAACAGCCAGGGCAGGGGACGTTGGGTTAATCGAGTAACCCTCTGCAGATCTACACGTGCATTCTAGCCACCTGTCGCAAAGGACAGCGGTGCTTTATCACGTATCAACATGTGATGCCAAACCCCCTTTGGGTGCACAGAGGCTTCTTCTGTCAGCTGTGTGGGTCTTTGGTAAGGCTTGAGAGAGTGATTGCGAGAGGACGGTCAATGGTTTGGTTGCGACTGGGCCTGAGCTCTTCCGTAAAAGCTTACAGGAACACTGAAGTGCTGCAGCTAGCTACTCCTCCAAGCCCTGCATTTAACTGCTGGATGACAGCTTATGCAGGCAGCACGACCAGGCCTCAGCGTGCTCTTTGACTCACTCCCTACACCTTCTCTGCACTCTTCTCTTAACTGGACGTTTGAACCAACTGTCTCAGTTAAATGAACTGTTAGGATAATTTACAACAGAGTTGTAGCAATTTACACAAGCGGAGGTCTGTTTTAAAACCATCAAGATTTAATAAGGGCTTGGAGGTCAATCGCTGACATACCTTTCGAAATGAGAGAGTTTGTCCTCTGTCAGGACAACTCTTTATGTGTACCACAGGCCTCCCCTCCACTCCACAGAGTAGCACCATTTTCTATTCCAGCTACAGCACAAAGGAGAGAAAGATCCCTTCTTCCTGACCGTGACTGACCGACCAGCCCCCTGTCAAAGCTGGAGCTGCCTCCCCTTCACCCAGCGCACCGCCAGCAAGCAGAGGAGCAGAGCATTCCCCACACAAGCCGTTACCAGTGCCACCTACTCTAAGGTATGCTAGAGGCCCTGAAAAATCAGGATCCACACCCCTGCAGAAATAACACGGCCCTAACTGAGGGCAAGCCACGTGTATTTCATGTTAACGTTCATAAGCTGAGGATAATTTTTATCTAATGAATACCCAGATATTTTTTTTTCCCTGGGTTGGTTTCTGACTTCCTTTTAGGATGTTCAGTATCTTTCCTTGTTCAGTGGAGACAATAATATCTTTGCTTCTTGGGAATTTGTCCGCTCTTAGCATTTCCTTCTTTAGCCTCCTCTGTGCATTTTAATTTTTCCATTAATCTGGGGTGAAAAAAGAGTGATAAAACACGTACATTGTATTGTGACAATGAAAAATTAATTGCCACTACAGCCTTTTAATGGACGTTCCTTTATTATGCCCCTTGCAGAATGGACCTGGTAAAGTAACAGAGCCCACAGAGAGAAATCCTGTGGCCATCCCAGAGTATTTGCTGTGTTCCTTCATCACTAGTAATAAACAGAGCTTTGCTTTTCAGTTGCAGACGTATGTGCTTGTCTTGCAGGAGAACTGCTTCCCCCTCCCTCCAAATCAAGCCTACATCTATTTGAGGTTAAAAAAAAAAATAAAAAGAAAGAAAACCAAAAAGAAACAAGAATATAGCCAACCTTTTTAATTAGAGTATATTGTACTTCCAAACTGGATACACTAGAAATTGGCAATGCAACATAAGATGCAAAGGAATATACCAGTTACTGTCAAAATGACCCTGTACAGCCTCATAATGCAAAAAGCTTTATACAATACAAAGTTTTATTAATGTACACAAACCTTGACAGGATGATATTCGAACATAATACAACGAGTTAAAAAAAAAGAGACAGAAGAAAGGAAAAAGTGCTGAGAACTTTTAGCTGAATTACCCAATGGAAAAAGACGCTAGCTTTCGTTAAAAGAATGCATAGTGAAACCCAGTATGAAACTGCCTTTGTGGTGGGGGGAGTTTCTCAGAACCGTTGGTCGTTACTTGGTGGGGGAATCGCTGGAGACCATTCCTTTCTTTAGCCTTAAACTGCCAGCCAGTTATTTTTATAGGCAGGAGCTCTGATAAATAATGGGATTTTTTTCTTAAAAAAATAAAAACCGCCTAACACACTTTTCCTTACAGAGAATACTTCTATAACTTGCCAGGAAGAATTAATTTATCCTTTCCAAAGTGCTAAACAAATTTCCCAGGTATGTTAGACGTTATTATGGTCAGTCAGATACTGGTACCGTGGAACATTATGGGACACGTGGCGTTCGCGTGCTGCCAGCTCGTTCCTGGAACTTCCAGCCCTACTTAAACTGCCATTTGGTTTACGTAAAGTGTCCTACTCCCACTCCTACTTCCTTCTCCTAGACAGCTGTTCTTTACTGGTCAGTTTGAAAACTAAGATTTTGAATTGTTCGCGCTCCTCTCTGGTGGGGTCAGAGATTACGCACTTAGGGTGTTGTAAAGAACTGCTCTATTTTCTGGGTGCAGAGTGCATATTCCATTCTGTTGACATACTCTTTTTTTTTTTTTTTAATGCTTTGAGTATTTACTACTACAGCATTTTCCATTTTGTCCGTATTCCGGGGGGTGGGGGTGTGTGCGACCAGGAGTGGTGATGGAGCAAAGCATGATGGCAAACAGGGCCCTGAGTTACGGAGGTTGTTTACAAAGGTTTATACATACTTTGGAACAGATGGCTTTGCATTACTGTGTAGACAGACAGAACTGCCACGTGCTCATCAGAACCAAAACTGTCTGCTGGAATGTAAACAAAAGGGTGGGACTTCTCTGCCCTTTTAACTAATGATTCAAAATGATCACCTGCTACTACTGTTTTGGGTATTTCCCCCTTGTAAATAGCTTCCAGTATGTTAATGGGAGAGCACAGGTCAGGATGTCCTCCCCAAACACGAAGAGTTTGGTCATGACAGCGGAGAAAGTTTGGCCATCTCAGTGCAAAACAGATGTAGGAATCTTTGCAAATGTGTTAAGTGATGCAGGTTTTCCCAAGAAAAAGTATTTCTGTGCAAGCTTCATTTAAGAACTAATGAAGATTGAGTTATGTTTCTAGTTGTGCATATGGCTAAGAGCCCTTGTGGACCAGAAATGCCTTCCTGAACTAGGGTGTTGCTTTGGTGCTGTCATGAACAAGGGGTGGGCTCCAAGAGGGCTACTGGATCCCCCCCATCCCACAACAACTTGCAGAAGTTGTTCCTTCAGGACAGCGTGAGGGTGGGTGGATAGCACGTTAGGTATGACTCAGGGCACCTCCTGCAGTGGCTTAGCCAAGGGACAGAGAGGGGACCGACAAAAGCTAGGTCAGACATTTCTAGTACCTGGTTAAAGACAGCGCAGAGCCGTACCCAAGAGACGCCACGGCGAACAGTAATCCAGTGAGAAACTGTTCCTGTAAGTCACAGGGCAATTTTCAAACGTTTCATATTTTACGCTTCCAATTTTAATACAGAGTATTTTTAATCCCGATTTTTCATCCTGGATATTAACTTGTCTAAGAAACACAAATCAATTAACAGTCGGTTAGCTTCTCTTCAATTAAGATCACTCTTGGCATTTGGAGACTAACAAAGGTTATACAACCAAGCCGCATTTGCTTCTTCCTGCAATAAAGTGCTACATATAATATGTCATTTTTAATGACCACGAATAGGAGCGTTAAATAAGTACAAAGTTAGCTTCCTAGCAGTGTACACTCTACCCGCCATTAACAAAAAGGAGTAAAGGATTACTAAGAACACGGAGGGGATCGACAGGACTGTAGAATTTGCAAGTACAATTGAAATACTGAGGGTATAAAAGAGAACTGTGTGGTTCAAACAGCATCTTTTTATAGCTATATATTTCAAAGTTGTTACTGGTACCTTGTCAAAGAAACAGTCGTCTTACCTTCAGCCCGCAGATTATTTTTATTTATTTTATTTTTTGCAAGTGAGAAACAAACTAGTGCAAGACTAAAGCACTGTGCAAAACTGCCTTGTTTTTTTTTAGTCTGAGTATTTATACCCAGAATTATCCATACCCTTTTTTTAATCCCCTTGTTGGATTTTCTCTTTTTTTCCACCATAGAATTCTAGTTATGCAAGTTGTTCCTGCAAACTAAAAGGTAACCACTGCATAATAGAGTCTCTCTCTCTAATATTTATATGCCCTTTCACAACAAAAGCTGTAGCTGTGGCCCAGGCACAGGCCTCTGTCCCACCTGCTAACAGGCGAGAGCTGGGCCGGCTGGGGGGTGTGCAGACTGCACGCACTGCACACGTGTGTGTACAGACACACGCCTGTCACTGCTAGACTCTCATCCTGCAGTGCTGAAAGCAACTCTTTCCTCATCAGCTCTACCCCCAAAGCCTCAAACCTTGACAAATGAGTACAAGGCATTGAACAAGTAAAGGAAGCTGCAAACAGCACTGAAATAATGCACCAGTCCACTCCTTCCACAACTCTACAGAGCTCAGGGCGAGATGGAAGGCAGGGAGGGAGCAAGTGTGTGAAAAGGGGAAAAGAAGAATAATTAAATAAGCCAATACAAGGGATGTGCAAAAGCAACGTCATGGCACGCTACAGGCAGACTCTCTTTCACGTGCCCGCACGCACACAAAGCCCAAAAATAAAATGCATTGATAGGTAATCTTACAAGTGCTGATTGCCATTAAGGACACTCTTTTTCAGCTTAACAAGACAAAATAGTTTCTTAGATAAGAGTACTGGGAACATGCCTCTGAAGGTAGAAGTATGCAGTAGGTCACCTCTTGAAGATTGAATAAAGCAGCTTTCATGTCAATGCAATAAGTATACACACAGAGCCATTCTCTAACCTTGCTAATGATATAGTACAAGTGTTCGTTACCTCTTCGGTCTACGTTTTGCAGCAATGGATACCTGCTGGGATCGCTGGGGTATTTTTGGTACAGAATGGAACTGCCCTCAGACAGTTTCTGCCCTTTCTGTTAGCCCAAGGTAGGCAAGGAAGGAGTGTTTAGGTGAAGAGGCACCTCCCGGTGCAGTCTGAGGTCTGGGTGGATGGAATGTGAGATCGTAGTGGTTTTTGGGGAAGAACATTGTTAAAGGAATAAGGTGGGCAAACTCTGAGTTCCAGTATTTATCAAAGCACAGGGAAGTGCCGTTGACGGCCAAGGCTTTCACTGCCAAGTTTGGCTCTGCCCCACTGCCCTGCGCAGCTGACAGCGCCACTGTCTGCAGAGCCTGGGAGGCAGACATGACTGAGAGGGGTGACAGGAGGTTTCTGGAGCTGTTCACTGGTGGGAGTGGACTGGCTTCCTTGGAGGTTGAATACTGGCCCTTCTTCTCCTCTTCGGAGCAGTCCCCGTTCTGGTGCTTCTTCATGTGGCGGCTGAAGACAAAAGGGTGGGTAGTCTTGAACAGGCACTCGTCGCAGCTGAAAGTCTGGCGTGGAGCATGCTTCAGTTTCTTGTGCAAGTTGAGATTGTCTTTGCGTTTGCAGCTGTAGCTGCACTGGTCACAGTGAAAAGGGCGCTCGCCGGTGTGGACACGCACGTGTTCAATCAGCTTGTTGGCAGTTTTGGACAGGTAGCCACACTGGTCACATTTGTAATGGTTGCCAAGGCGGTGTTCTCGGATGTGCATCTCCAGCTCCAGCTGATTTGCTTTCACTGTCTGGCAGATCCGACACTTGTACTCCATCTTGTAGTGAGTCTTCAGGTGGCACTCCATCGCTGCGGGGCGGTTAGTGGAGTAGATGCAGAACGGGCACCTGGCAACAGAGCAAGGAAAGGCAGGGACAGAGAAAAGAGAAGTCACTCGACATGAAGACCTGCGTTCCTGGTTTAACCCTGTCACTCAACCCCTCTCTGACCTACTAAAGAGGAGAAAAAGGCACCGAGTTCTCCCTCTGAAGCCTCTTTCGATACCTGGTTCACCCTGGCACAGTTGTTTGCCCGTTTAATGGCAGTAGAGCTCACGCATTCCTAGGAAAGTGCTGATAGACGCTGAAGGAGCATCCCTTTAATCTCCTGGCTTACCTTGATGGGGAAGATTCTGCAAAGCAGGCCGGGTAGTGCAGAGTGGGTGACTGATTCACAGGTACTTTGTGTAACGACATTCCTAGTGTTTGCACGAAGTCACTTTGGCCATTTTTTCCATTAAGAAGTGGTTTAAAGTGAGTGTTTACAGATGAGTATGAAAGCAGCTGTTTAAGTAAAGATGGAATAAACTTGTAATACCACATGTACAGCAAAAGCTTAGGAAATTCCTTTTATGTGACCTTGAACAATAAGCTTGCTGGGAATCCTGCTAGGAGCAGCTGACAGCCAGTCCGTAAGGATGATTTGTAGGGATTCCCATTTCTGGGAGATGAGCTGGCCATGCTCAGAGGGGGCGTGTGTTTGGCAGCGCTTGCCTACAGCCACCTCTGCCATGGCAGGAATTGTTCCTGTGTGGGAACAGGATGTGGGCTCCGCTTACTCACAGCGGCAAGCGTCCGGACCGGGGTGGACGTGGCAAAGGGCCTCACCCCTGGTTCCTGGACCAGGAAGGGCTGAGAAGGCTGGAGGAGGGAATCTTGAAAGCTTGGAAGGAAGCCTGAGCTGAACAAGCCTGGACACCAACAAACCCAAAACACACCCGCTTTTGCTGTATGTAGCTGTGAGGAAGTTGGCGAGGACAGGTACCTGCCAGGGATCTCAAAGCACGATCCCCTCCAGATCTAACTGGTGAGCTAACAGAACAGGCCTAGGTAAGAAGACAGAACTAAGGCACTTGGCTACTACCTTACTTACGGGCTACTACCCGCTGCTGACCTGCAGGTCTGCCAGTTGCGTTCTAGCATTGCAAATCACTTCTAATTGGAGATCCTCTCTCTCTCTCAACATGCGTTTTCCCTTGCTACAAGTGCTTGCACATAGTGGTTTAATACTCATCTACCCACTAATCAAGAGACTTTGGAGCAGAGCAAGCAATGCAGGAGGACAAACAGATACTAAAGCATCCAGACACTTTTCCTGGTGCACCTCAAGTACTCTGATCCAGAGAGGGAGCCTGGCATCGAGGCTGCTAACGTGAGTAGCTCTACTGCAACAGAGGACTCGGCTGTCTATGTGCACATACCTCTCATGGGCTCGGTGCTCTCTGGATCAGAATCTCAGATTTTGACCTGGAGCTGGAGGAATCATGTTTTTTTTCTCTTCCCCCACATCAAACAGGAGACAGAAAAATACAATTTACTTAGATCTCTTCAGGCGCTTCTGGATGCCTTAAAAAAAAATAAATCAGAGCTTTTTCTTAGGTACAGCTTTCAGGGTACCTAATTCTTACTCGAGCAGGGCAGGAATAGCTTATGTAGACTGAGAAACCCATTCTGTCAGGAAGGCCTGAGTCATAGGTCATGGTTTTTCCTTGGTAAATAGAACAGATTCTGTGTAGCTTAAACCCAAAGCGCATTAGACAACTGGTCTGTACGTCCAAGACAGACATCCTGTCGCTCTGGCACACGACTTGTTTCTCAATCTGGTCTTCGTCCCAGATTCCATCATCACATCTCAAGTCACCACAGATCCCAGTTCATGGAACTACTGAGCTGGAGACCAGACGCTGTCTGGCAAACAGAACCAGTTTTCGAAAACTGCAGTGCAGAGCGACTGAGCTGCTCACGGAAGTGAGAACCATGGCGCGCTCGTCCCGCGACAGTTAGGGTGCACTGAAAGCGTTTAGTCTGCTTAGCAAGAGCAGCAGAAGCAGGGAGGCCTGGGCTCAAAGTGGTTCCAGCCTCATTTCCTGCAGCAGCTGGAACAAACAGAGACCAGGGACATGCAGCTTGCATTACGTCACTTTGCCCGCCCACAGAGAGCAAGCATATGGCCCCAGCAGTCACTCCTCCCCTCAGGGGTCCAGGTTTGACATAAGGGCACACTCATTCTCTAGAAACACTGCTCTGCACAGCAGACCTTAAAGGACAACACCTCAGCCAAAGGCAAAGGGCTTTTTTCTTAGAAGAGTGTATCGCTCGTTACATGTTAATCTGTACAACAGTGATCCTTCTGGGGCATGCAAACGAAAGCAGAAAGCATCGCGGTTATTAATTCTTGGAGAGCGCTCTGCATTAAGAGTCTAGAAAGGTTATAACCTTCACGGCCACAACTCCATACCTAGTTGCAGAGACTGTATGGGGTTTAGTTTCTTTGAGCCAGGTGCAGAATAGAGCCTGTGCTGTGTGCTCACCTTTGCTCTGATGCCTTGAAAAAAAACAACCCCTCTGAGTTTGCCAACACCTCTGTGTAGTGTTGCTGCCTCGTTCTCTGTAAGACCTATCACGTCCTGTCTCCTATTTGACTTTAAAAGGGAAAGGGCCGGATTTTGTTACAGCTCTGAGACCAGTGGGCACCAGCCCCGAAGCGAGGTTACCCCTCTGCCATATGGAGCCTGCACTAAAGGACTGGCCTGGGGTCACCTAAATAAAAGGAAGCCCCACATCTGGATTATCAGACATTTCACTAACCCTTTCTATTTGACTCCCTTTTGGCCTAGCCTCATGGTATTAGAGGTTCTTAACACAGTAAAAGTTTGTGTACTTGCTTTCCTTACTTGAGCCCACCGGTGGGGACAGTGTGGCATTTCTTGTGCTCCAGTAATTGTTCAGGTGTCTTCATGAACTTGTGGCACACGTCGCACTCGAACATCCGTGTGATCAGGTGGATTTGCAAGTGGCGCTCAAACATGTTTTTTGTTTTGCAGACGAAGTTACAGAAAACACATTCAAAGCCTGGAAAATAAAGCAGGACAATGTATTCCTTACACTGCAGCCAGCTTGACTGCGTCAAAGGTGGCACTTTGTTTAACGGTGTTTTACCTTTCTCTGACTTTTCTTCAGTGTTCACTGAGGTCTGACTGCCAGGCACTACAGAAATGACTAGCAGGTTGTTGGAACCCTTGTTTTTTGGGGTGATATCTGCATCTTCTTTGCTGTTGGCAGAGTCGCTCAGGGCTGACAGCGAAGATGAAGATGGACTGTTAGATCCACTGGGTGTCTTCCTCTCTTCAGCTGAAAAACAGGAATCAAGAGCAGTAACTAGTACAGTAGATTAGATGGAATCTCAATGATCCTGTTTAAATTTCAGGAAAAAAATATTTCAAGTTAATTCAAACAATGAAGGACTTGTCACTTAGAAAGGAAACAGAGCTGCTGTAGGTTTAGGGTGCAGACAGCAAAAGTGCCTACTTCCCAGGTTAGACTCCCCCCCACCTTTCTGTCTCTGTGGTTCCAATGGGTAAATCTGGGAGAAGGGCAAAGGAGAATAATGTCACTTGCTATACCGAGGAGCATCCTCAGTTGCGTCTGTAAGAGGGAACAGTGTGGTCTGAAGATTTATCTGTTTTTATAAGGACCTCTTATTGAAGATAATTAATTTTAAAAACAATTATTTAACTGGATCTAAAGCTGAAGCCCATCAGAGTTTCCTTATGTGTGCAATAAATGTATGAAGTTCAAATCCCAAGCCCTAGCACACACTAGAAATGAACAAGAGTGAGAGTTCTCATATAAGAACTGCTGTGAGCCGACGAGGCAAGGATGGGCAAATTATTACCTCCCGCCTGTGCCTTGGTTTAATCAGAGCTGCGGTAAAAGGAGACTTTACTAAAACTTCATACTCTTTATGTGATCGAGTCCCCTGATAAGGCCTCTACAAACAGCAGTACCTCCGTGTGTAGTCTTAAACTGGTGAGCGGCACCTTTAAGATAAAAATGTAGGAATGCGCTAATGAAATCTGATGACCCGAGCTGTCAATAGGGAAGATGACGGGGATATCATATAGAAAGATTCACTGACCTTGCAGACCAGAGTAATAGAAATGGAATGAAATTTAATAGTACAGAGTACAAGGTTATGACCTGAAGGGCCAGTAACAAGAATTTTTGCTGCAAATGAGGAGTGCTTAAGTTTGAAACAGTCAAGGAAAACAAAAGAAGAATTTGAGCAGAACACAGGATGAATATGAGCAGTCAGTGTGTGGGAGCCTTCAAGGAAGGTAAATAGGATCACAGAATGTTATTGTGAGCTATTCCTAGTAGCTGCTGCTGGTTTACGCTGCCACCACTACTTATTTCATTTCACCATGTACAGCTGTGATTGCGTATGTCGAGAGCAGGGGTTCTAACAAGAACATCTACAGTGAGGGACTGCTACAAGGAGAAAACGGTGTTTCATCTAAGAAAAGGTTCAATGTACGTTAGAGGGGAGCAAGTTGTTCTCCATAAATATACTAAAGGAATAAATACCAAGGAAGGCGGGAAGGAAGGCAGAGGGAGCAAGCGGTGGGCTGCTGTTTCTGACGGAGGACGGTTCTGGCACAAGAGCAGCCTATGTGTACTCCAATCATCATAAGACACATGCTGGAAATTTAAGAAAGGTCCCTAACCTTCAGTGCAGGAAAATCTGCAGCTGCCTGTCTGTAGAAGTAGATGGTTTAAAACAGTGACACTTGTTTGAAGACATATGCAGACATCCTTACAAAATGGGCCTTTTATGACTTGGTAACATCACAGGGTAAGGGACTGGCGTCCAATGACCCAGAAAATCTACTCTGTTTTTTACTCTCCAGATTTGCCATATGTGTAAGCGTTTGGCTGAATGGCTCAGGTTGATGGGGTGAAGGAAGAACAAGGGGGGGTTGTCTGTCTTTAAAAGGCAAGCAGCAGTTCCAATCTTTTAACCACGATAGGAAGATGTGGTAGAGTTTGAGTAAGCTTTTTTCATGCGGCTGTGGGTGGTGTTCTTCATTTGCCTTGACGTCCTATATACAAAGCAAAGTTAGATGCAAACACCTCAGACAGCAGGGAGAGCTATGCTGGCATAAATTTCCCTGAGAGCTTTCCAGTAGTTGGTATTTCTGTAGTTACATTTGACTTGCGTATTTGTGAGCACAAACAACTGCATTCCTCTCTCCTTTCGTCTCCAGCCCTCCCTGTTTTCCCAGTGTTATTGCTGCCAGGACAGGAGAAGCAATTTAACAATGGTAAAAGGGTGCAGGATGCAGTTCGGGCTCAGTATTGTCAACACAATTGTCAGTAGTTAGTGTCAGCAAAATACTTCTGCCTGGTGTTGTAAGAGAAATCCTAATTGTCTTCTCCTTAAATTGGGCCAGACTTCATTAGTTGGACTAAACATATGGAGCTTGTTTGAAAACTGCTCTTGCTCTTATCTTTGGCTAATAAGTGTACAGGACCAGGAAGAGAACACATAACTCGCTTTATTATTTAATATTAAGTTATGCTTATGGCATCGCTGAACCCCAGTGTCGGTGAAAAATCAGTGTGGAATTCCAGACTGACAGACTGTGGAGGCAAACACGCTGAGGAGCAAAGCTCGACTTACTGTGTGTTTCAGACGTACAGCCAGGTGTGCACATTTGGCACTCAAAGTCACCTTAGCATCGCTGAAGTCAAACGAGGATTTTGATGAAATAGTAAACCAGTCAGAAAAACAAACACAGTATGCTGAGTTCATCAGGGGAGGGGATTTGGGGGATGAGGGGAAATAGGAAGAAGGAGGGCTAAGTAGTCCTTCATTTATTTTGCTAAGCTTGAAAATTGATCTGCACTACCAGATTATTTCCTGGCTGGACTCCAATTCACTTCAACTTTGAGAGATCGGGCCTTAATTAGCAAGCGTTTCAGTGAAAGTAGAGTGCTAATGGGAAGTGTGAAGGTTGCACCTAAAAAGCAAGGAAGAGAGAGATCACTGCAGCTGGGAGAGAGGGATCATCACCTGTGTGCTTGCTGTTGACATGCGCCTTCATATCTGCCTCTTCCATAGTGACAAAATCACACGCTGTGCAGCAAATGGAGAACATCCACTGCTCCTTATCCACATGGAGGGACATATGACTGACAAACTGGACGTTCATCTCTGTCTCAAACCCACACACGTGACAGCTGCAGGCAGAAGGGAATTCAAGAGTAAGAAACATTCAAGTATCAGCCACCATCAGAAGCGTATTTCCTTTCCCTGAATTTGCAAGAAAAAAACCCAACCCTCATTGCACAGATTTTTTTCTCTTCCTCACTGTTGAATGTTCACTGCAAAATTCTTTTGTCCGCTGAACTGCCTTTGAACTGATGGCCATGCCAACATGATTAAGGGCAGGCACGGTGCAACAATCCTGTACATGCTATAATGATGCTAAATAATCATAAAGTTAATTAAAAACTACAGATTCCAGATGCTGTGCATCACCTAGCTGATTCCTTTGGGCAATACGAGGCAGTGCAGCTTTGCCAAGATGTTTAGTACGGCTGATACACTGACAAACGGAGAGCTTGCTGCACACTCCAGGAGTTATTTTCAAGCCCTGGAATGGTTCCCATGCCAAACTGGGATCTTGTGCAAAACTGCCTGGCAGTTTCAGCGTAAGCAAGTAAAAATGGGTTCAAACATTTCTTCTGCTTGACTGGAAAACAGCAGTCATCAGCTATGCAAATAATCAGCAGCGATACAGATTTCACAGCCAGTGCATAAACAGAGTGATACTGGGAGGCAATGGAAAGGACCCTTTAATTTAACTTTCTTTGCAGAGTCCTCCTCCTGCTTTGATTAGACAATTAACACTTAAAACAAGCCAAAAACATTTACAAGGTGTATACTCTAGGGCACTGTTTTGCTTTCCAGGGGGTATGGACTAGATAATCTAATCCAGCAGGTCTCATTTATTTCTTACTTCTATAATTTTGTAATTAAATCTGCTGCTGGCAGTTTGACTAAAAGTAAGAGTGATCTGGTAATCTGCTTGGCCAGGAAAGTGCATATCACCGTCTGGAGAGCGCACAGTAGTGCAAGCCACGAGGAGAATGTCCAAGTATCCATTTTACCAGGGCAATTCCTTTCAATATTTCAGGCAAATTCTCCTAAAGGTTGTCTTTCACCAAGTTGGTCACCGAATGTATATCTCTCTAGCAAATGGAGGACATCTGTGTATCGATAGAACAATTCTTACTATGCTTTACTGTTTGATTTCACAGATTTGGCTGAAAACAGTGGAGCTGTCAGAGGCAGCTGGAAGCACGGTGCTTTAGATTTGCCATCAATCTATACAAGATGAGATGTTTCCAAAAGCAAAACTTAAAGAGAACGCTAAAGAAACTTCTAAGAGCCCACCTGCCTCACAAAGCCATCTGAAATAACCAGCCCACACCAAACCCCAGAGTGCTTGCCGGTGGCTGGCCAAGACAAACAGCATGAGACAGCCAGCTGGGTTTTGCTGCTAAAGCCTGAGATATGGGCAAGACAAGGACTTTCATCGCAGTTCCACCCTGCAACACCCTGTGACATGTCCTTAGCAGGTAGATAAGACATTCAGATCCCAGCGTCTGGTGCACAGCCCTTGTCTGGGTCCTCACCTGTAGTAATAAGGGTGCTTCTTTCCATCGCTGCCTTCAGAAGTGACAGCGCTGACAATGTCCTCAGTGTCTGTACTCACCAGCTTCACAGAATGGACGGTCAGGTGCTGGTTCAGATTAGCACGGCACTTAGCAGCGTAGGGGCACAAGTGGCATTTGTATTTTCTCTCTTCTGAAAAAGCAACAGAAAACCTTAAACATACACTTCAATATGAAGCAGGCTATTTTGAAAGCTGCCAATAACCAAGCGTGCATTCCTTCGGGTTCCTCCAAGCGGCTTTCCGAATGAGGCACTTTGGAAGCTCAACATTTTGGAAACTTAGAGGAGTTCACAACAATTACTCAGAAAAACACTAATTTGGAGGTGGTTTAGAGCTATTTTTTAACTTTCTCTACCATTTGCAGTCAGATAATATAAAACTGTATAAACTGGAAAACTGGGGCCACTGCTGCTCTGAGAGCTGCAGCAGAGCCAGTACAGAAGCAGGTCAACGAGTCACAACTGCGTCCTTTACCAAGCAGCATTTATTTGATCTCCGAGTCCAGTTACTGGCGAGGTTGCCCATGCGATCACCTGCAGAGAGGTGACCGCTGATGATTTTATATTAAAATTCGATGGTGGGAAGGAAGGGGAATGCTGTCTCATTAGGCCAGTTCCGAACAAAGCTCACTCAAAGAACAGTTGAAAAAATGAAACAAATTCATCATGAGTTTCTGATCTTTCACAACTTACAATTTTAGATAAAAAATTATTTTATTTAAACATTTCTAAATCCTGGCAGCACATTTTTTTGTACGTGCCAGGCTTTATTTTGCAAAGAGTTGATTAAAATAACCAAACATTACATCACCTTTTACAACCTCTCCCTTTGTGGAGCTGCTGCTCTAAATTTGGAATAAAACGCTACAAGTGTTAGGGGAAAAGCATTCAACAGAGCTGCTAAGAAAACCCTATCATGTCACAGAACAGAATGTTTAAACCTTTTCAGTGTGGCTCCACTAGACAGTGCAACATACCCTGGCATTATGCTGAAAATATTTTTCAGCCCTGCATCACAAATTTTTGCTTTTAAGTCTTACTTTGTTCGGTGCACCTCAGCAGGCTGACGAGGTTGCACCTTCCATATAAAAACTCTTATGTCAGAGGCAGTTCATTGGGAGCTCATTCACTTTAAGAAGGTTGGTACGGGGTAGAACCTGTTCCTCTCAGAAGAAATGGGTGATGAGAGTGAAGATGAATGACAGATACTAAATCCTTTCAGTTTCAGCAGATCTGAAACACCAAGGCCACATCTTTTGCTGTTCAGTGACATTTAGAAAGCTCATCAGGTGAATGGAAGGAAGGCTGTGCCTTCTCCTCAGAACTCCATTAACAGGCTTGGTTAACCAGCTGGCATCTACAGGCTGGTCTACTGGAAACTGGACAAACTTGAATTGACACATTTTGTAGAGATAAATTACAAGTAGGCTGTAAAGAAATAAAACATGATTTAACTCCCTGGACACCACTCTGCCATTCTGTCCTGTTTCTGCTCTTGGCTCTGCTCTAAGTGCAAGGAGCTGAGGATGGCTCACCCAGTCTTCTGCTCACCTTCTTCCCCCTCTGCTCAAACCGACCATGACGAGCACACAGATGTCCTCAGTGCTGTGACAACCGACCACAAAGCATTGGCTTACCTGTGTGCAGCGAGAGGTGCCGGGACAGAGTCTGCTGTCGACCAAACACTTTTCCACACACCTCACAGGGAAAGAGCTGGTCGTTAAATTTCCACGTTGGCAATCCATTTCCCACCTCCAGCCCCAGCTTTTCTGTTTCTATGTCAAAAAAACACAGAAACAGGAAGTCATATTCTAAGAAGTCTGAAGACTTGCCGATGGCATTCCACAGAGTCCTGTGGGTGTCATATAAAATGAAACATCTCACCCTCGTGCTGTGTGATCTGGCACACGAGTTCACAGGAAAAGGAAACTCCCAGCAACAGAAAGGAAATGATTCTTTCCTACAGCATCTTTCATGTGTGCGTTAAAGCAGAAACAGATTATGTAAAGAGAAAAAGTCAAGCAGAGCAAAACCTCTAATTCTGTTTTTGTGAAGAGACCTGTGTTGGTTTTTTCAATCGCCCACCACCTTTGCCTGGTGCGTGAAGAAGGCCTGGTCTGAGATGGTGGTCTGTTTTACGCTGGATTGTTATTATTCACGGCTGAAGGATGATTTCCAAAGCTTTTTGTTCCTACTGATGCAGGAAATTTTGCTACAGGAACGATCTTAACATTGAAGGAGAAAAGAAGACTGCTCAAACAAATGTTAAAACAAGACGACGCAGCATGACCACGAGTGGATGTCGTCAGGCATCAAAATCCCCAGTGGCTTAGAGGGCCATCCATTGACAAACTGAGACCCAGAGCGAACTGTTATCTTTAAAGAAGCATTTTTAATTGTTTCAGGAATGGAGAGAGTCTGCCATACAAAAAATGAAACTCCACACAGCATAAAACACAGACATGAAGGAACTTTGTAAGGCAGGATAGAGAAAAGGACTGAGGAAGAGAAAAGAAGGTACACAGTGCTTCAAGAAGTTAAAAGCACAGCTGGTTTTGATCTGGCCAGAAAGGAGCAGAGAGCTGATGGAGACTGGGGTAGCACTGATGCTCCTTAGCTCCGTAAGAGAAACAGCACTAGCAAGCCTTGTGGAAAGAAATACTCCCTGCCAGGGTCCTGTTGCCTGAGGAGAAGGGACTGCTGTTGTAAGAGGTGCACAGAACTGCCGTGATGGAGGAAAACCATTTGGCTGGGATTTTCAGGTAAACAGGAAGAGAAGAGTTGAGGATAGGAGTAAAAAACATCTCCCTGAGTCTAAGCTACTGCCATGGAGGCTGGCACAAGCCAGCAAAATCTTCACCTGATGAAGCACTGAGGAATAAACACCCCCCTTGTACAAGCAAACCCTCACTGACAGAGTCACCTACCACTGCAGATTTGACTGCCACGTCTGAAAGTCTCTCCTTCACGGACAGGTGTCCCAGGCGGCTCCACTGTGGTTTAGGCAAAGAACTGCCAAATACTTCAGTTAATTTAAGCAGTAATAAAAATAATGCCTCATTAGGGGCAAGGGTTCCACACAGCAATCTCGTCAAATTTAGGGCTGGTCCTACTTGCCAGCTCCTTTTTTGCTGCTGTTACTTTTTCCTGTGACGCTGCAGTAGGTACAGGATTCAGCACACCAGAGGAATGATGAAGCGCCTCTGAGTGCTACCATCCAACACCGCATTTTTCTTAGAATTTCTAGTTAGAGAACAAGCTCTGCCTATTCAAAATAGTAATCTTGTGAAATTAAAAAGACACCCCCTCCACCCCCCATCCCTTAAGGGCTGTAAGTGACCCATAACCTCCAAGAACTTCAATAAGAATGATTCATTTTGTTACTCGAGTTCAAAACAATGGAAAAATCTGACTCTACTAATGCTACAGATATTTTAGCAGAGCTTTTTGAGTACATAATCAAAAGAGGAATATGGTAATAATTATAAGAGAAGGTCACAAGGGTGCAGGTTCCTTCAATATAGTCACAACAAAAATGAATTAATTGGGACACATACCAAACATGAAGACTTAATTAAGTAAATAAGTCTCTTAACAATTCACTTCAGCATTAGTCATCAGCCCTCTTTTATCTCTTAAGAAGAAGAAATACAATATCCTTTTCCCTATGGTGGATTTATAGCTATCAGTTCTGGGAAGCTCTCATGGGAAGCTGGAAAAATGTCAGCTTTCTGATTATCTCAGGCTGGTGAAAGCTTGTGCCTTGCAATGCAGCCGCATATTTTTCACTGATGGAAGAGAGGATACTGTAGGTGTTTTGAAAGTACTTCTGTTTACATTAAAGATTTATTCCTGGACTCCTAACTGGTGCTTTTTGATTCTCTTTTGACTGAGTCTTCTCTCTGTAGCAAAGTGCTTCTTTCTATTCAGCAAACTTCCCAGAGTTGGTCTCTGGTGCAACAGGAGCCTCAGCACCTTATGGAAGATTTCTTAGCTCCAAGGGAAAGCACCTGCTTCCACCTACCTTACCCTCTAGGCAGCTTTGTCTGCAGCCTGGAAACTGGAGCTCTGTGTCCATAGTGGTCCAGAAATCTTCCCAGAACATTATCAGCAACTGACCTCACTAGTGACCTGAAGATGCAGGTGAGTCAGCATTCAGTCCTTGGGCTCTGGCTCTAATCAATGCCAGGGAATGGTGTTTTCTGCGAATTAAGTGCAAGTCCAGTGACCCTTGAGACCCTAATACTGGTCTGTGTACAGTGTTCTCTGCGTATCCCAAAGCACTCTACCGAGACAGTCAGCATCGTTATCCTTTAAGAATACCTTACACAGTGGTGAGGAAGAAGATGGACTGAGACCAACTAATGTTAAATAATAAATCACTGTTGTAAGAGATGTCCCACAGAAATCCATCTTTCACCACAACATCCCTATACCAACATGAAGGAGAAAAAAGAAAAAAAGGACTTGATGTAAGATTTCTGTTTTAAATGAATACTTCACAGCAAATTCCAAGCTTTCTGTGATAGAAAAGCATATATGAAAAGTAACACTGAAATTATTAAGTAACAGATAGCATTTCTGTGGGGGTTTTAGAGTTTAAAACAAAATATGCTCTGTAAGATGGAAGGCCTCCAAGTTCTCCAGTACATCATTATCAAGTAATAGAAAGATTAAGCCTCAGTATATTACAGGCTAGTAATAAAATTACTTTGAAACAATTTTGCATAGAATTCTTAAGAGTTACACATTTTATGCAAGGTAAAACTCAATTCTTAATGAAATTTAGTGAGATACATCATTATGGACTCCTTTCCTGCCCTTCTGCATCACCTGCTATCATTTCCCTACCAAACCCAAGTCAACTTCATAATGAGTCACTGCGTAAAGCTGCTCATCCAAGATGGGGTTAGAAGCTGCTGGGAGTGTCGCCGTCTGTGTTTCCCCTGAGGTGAGGAGAAGGTGGACATTGAGTGCAGAAATATTTTTCTGTCCTTCCTCTTGCCCCTCCAAATAGAATAATTTCTGGTGAAGCCCAGCAGCTTGAGAGAGCCACTGCTTACCTCTTTCCTAAGCTGCTGGGTGTGATTCTGAACATGTACGTATTTTCAGTTTTCACATTTTGTGATTTGTTTATTTTTCTATTTTCCTCCAACTGGTAATATTGATATGGAGAGCGCATTAACCACTCCTTCTGAAAAGCTTTTAGCCGGACTTGTTGAGGAATACTAAGAGAGGATCCCATATCTGGCTGAAGTCGTAACTGAAGAAGAGAACCAAGTGTGACCTGAATACATAAGTCACTGTCTGGAGTCACCAAATCAGCCTTGTGACTGCTGGTAGCTGTCAGGCATAAGCAGTTCCCTGGGGACTGGCACTGGACTCTGATATGCGGCACTTTGATTATTCACTTGCTTTTACTTAGCTTACATATTTTTCAATTACTGTACTACATTTTGTTCTAATCTGTTGTTCAATGCCATGCCTACCTTTGTATCTTTATACCAATAACTGAGAGAATGAAACTACTATTTAACTGAAAAAGACAAAACTGAGAAAACAAAAAGTATGCTAAATCTCCTTCAGGAAAGATAAATCTGTATTTATAACCTTTGCTGGTTTACTGCCAGCTCTCACATCCTGTAATTCACATAGACAGCTGCTTCTCTGTTTTATCTTCACACCTCTATAGACCTCAGAAGCAACAAAATCCACGAGGGCAGATCCTTATTGTCACATGGAATCTTACAGATGTAATTCAATATATTGTTCTTCGCACTAAGTATTCCTTAAAGAGGTGGAAGTGAGAGGTGCTGATGAGTCTTAATAAGCAAGGTCACAATCTATCGTCTCTCCATCTTTCTGGAAGTGTGTGTTGTACTTTTACTTTGGGTTATTCAGACAGTGTGACATCACACCGAGGGTTGAGGAGAGTAAATATGATTGCTGATACAGAGAAAGAGGAAGTGAAATGTGCAGCCCCTCCCTCCTCATACTCCAGGGGCTAAAACTTGATTCAAAGTATAGGGGATGCAGAGGGAAGTTCCCCCAGGAGAATGCATCTAAAAAAAATCCCACCAAACCAGAATATTAATAAACTGACCGAGAAACAGTTCTGGACAAGGTAACCAGGTCTGTCGTAAGTCCTTGAAAACTTAATGTAATCAAACATTCTGAACGAGGAATGCCAGAGGAAGCAGAGAAAGTCTCCTTGCTAAATAAAAAACTTCATCAACTAATGCTCTCATTTTTTAATCAAATGCTTTTGCAAATATCTAACGTGAGAATGAAAAAAAAGCAGTGATGTGATAATTTAAAATCCTGGATTGAAATCCTTGAAAATAGTGATTCTGTCTATCAGTACCATGGTGCCTAAGTTGCTCTTCCTAAAAACATCAACCATGAAAGTCAGAAATACTTCACTAAAGAGCTTGAGTGACCCACAAAAAGAAACAATATTATGCACAAAAGTATTCCAAATGAACAGTGATGGGCAACAACACTTGAAAAGGTCACTGAGAAGTGATAAAGATGTTTGGGGGTTAAGGAAAGAATGAAAACAAGTAAAAGATGAACTTTAAAGATGTGTCCATAGAGGGACATGGGTAAACATGGAAGCCCTTCACTGAAACACTTCACTGCTACAACTGAGTCCGTGGGTCAAAAATGGACAGTCAGATGCAGGGTGAGAAAAACCTGAATCAGGGCAAGGACAAGGCAGGGACACACTGACCTGAAAATACAAGGCTACTCCCCACCTTCTACCTTTGTGTCACAACCAATATCTGTTTTAACTTCATTCACGGACAACAGAAGACCTCCCAGTAGACGAGGAGGGTTATGACCACCTTCATCTGCATTATAAAGCTCTGAGGTTTGCTTTTATTGTGTTACGCTCAAAACCGAAGAACCGAGCAAGACGATAGAAACCCCCCCTCTGTAAATTCTATGTAAGGTGGCTGGAGATGCAGATTTTTCAGGAACCCTGAAGGTGCAATAATGTCTCAGTCATTTCTTGAGAATTATTTTTACAAGATGTGCACTATGACATCAAATTGAGGATCACACTGGACAACACCTTCTAGTCCCCCAGCTCGTATTATCCACTGTTCTGCTTTGGCAGAAAATAAACAGGATTTCCTCGATGGCAACTTCATTCCTGATGCAGTAAGAAAAAATGGAATGATGCACTACTGACATAGGCAAAGTAAGGCCCTGAGCTGTGAATTTACTGGCCAAAAGTAGTTATGGAAGTGTCCCCACAGCTCACTGCACAGGCTCCAGAGCTCCTCAGTCATTCCCAGCTACGCCAGTGAAGGTGGTCAGTTCAGTTTCCTGCCCATGGGTAAGTAATGCAATACAGCCCAGATGGAAACTGGCCTTGGTTTCTTTTTTGCACTGAGGGAGTGTAGACCTTGCAAGGAAGAGGACAGGAAGTACCAACAAAGCCTCTACCCCGATGGAGTTTTTAAAAGCTTACCTGGTGTCTGGTCATTGCTGGCCCAGAGAACAACCAGTCCCTTCAGCAGCACAGAGCTCCATCACCGTAACTTTTCTTTTTTTGCTTGTTTAGTAGTAATAGCTACTGTGAAAGTTACATTCTGCATCTGTTGCCAGAGAAAAACCTGACAATGTTATTTTTATTTCTATATAACTGTAGAATATCCTTCTGAAAAGATCTTCATGGAAAGTGTAAGATGGGCCATAATGAATTTACATAAGCTTTAACTGACTCCCTAGCAGGTGGTCCTCACATTTAGCTCAGCCATTTACACCGCTTGTAACATTTATTTTGCGGGCTTTGACTCCGAGTTCATATGAACTTACAAAAAAGTAATCTGCTCCTATTGTTACTTTAAACCCACAATTAATTAATGTCCATAATGCCAATAGGTTTCTACCCTTTTCATCTCTTTCCTACAATTCTGCTTAAGACACACTTCCTAAGAAAGCCTCCTAAAAATCACTCAGAGACACTCGTGCATAAACCACAATGGTCCTAAATGGGCACAAGTTTTCCTTTTTTGCTTCTGTTTTTGTCACCATGCCAATTTCTACTCACAAGTCCACCCAAAATCAGGGCTTTTATTTCATAGGCAGGAGGGCACTTTGCAGGGGCTAACACCAGTACTCCCCCATCCAGAATTCAGATACAGAGACAGACAAATTGGCCTTTAGATGACAATTTTCTTTTCAGCCTTTTGTATCTTTTTCAGTGAAGCAAAAGCTGCCGCACTAGAGCAACCTTAAGCTAGTGACCAGAAACCTTAGTAAGGGAATACAAAATAAAGCCCCAACTGCAGACTGAGTCTGTCTTCCTGAGCTGACTGAATTAACACAAGAGTCAAAAGTAGATGAAAGTAACTGCGAACATTTGGCCAGATCCACCCTTCTGTGCTTCAGCAAGCTGCCAGGGCAAGGCACCGGCCTCCACAGTACCTGGTTCCTGCTGTGAAGAAAACGATCTTACTGCTTTTACTGCAGATTCCCCAAGAGATAAACAGTCAGTCTGCCATTCCTTGTAGCCCTTAACTCACTCTCTCCTCGCTCTCTCTTATCACAAGCACATGCATCTACCTGCAAACCATCCTTTCTGTCTTTCTGCACTATTCTCCATCTGTCTTCTGCTCGGGTTACATTTGCAGGGCACTTGGCAGCACCACAGCTGCCCCAAACTCACCAAAACCACCCAGCAACCAGGAGGGAAAACCTGTACCCTGTCTGGAATTATGCTGTAGAAGAAAAAAAAAACAACCCCAAACTTCTCAGCTTTGCTTAGATTATTTTTAAACAATTATCTTTTTTTTCTTTTTTTTTTTCTAATATATACCTGTCCAAATAGCCTGATGAATTTTGCATTTAATTTACTCTTAGGCAGACAAATATTGTAGAAGACAACCTTGTACAAGATAAGATAGGCAAGGGCTGAAGAGTCCCAAGGTAACTCTAAAAAGAAATGTCAGGAATGATGTATTCCAATTCCTTTTGCAGAGCGAGAAAAGTCATTTAAAACCTGTCTTTCTATTTCATGTTGAGCTTGTATTTGGAAAAGTTTCATATTCAGGAAATAGTCTGACTCAATGCTGATGTTCACTTTTACAAAAGATTACGAAAGACAAAAGAAGATAGGAAACCATCGATGGGGTTGAATAAGATGCAAAGTCTAAAACACAGCTTGCTGAGTATTTATAAACCAAAAGCCTCATCTATCAAGTCTCTGTCAAGAGGTTATTTAATTGCTGTTAGAGCTTTGCTATTGAATTTATATCGCAGAATTAGAGCTGGAAGGGACCTCGGGAGGCCATCTTGTCTCTCCCTCACCAGGAGGCACACCAGCCACAGACCAGCCACACACCTCAGTCCTGACAAGTGCTTGTCAAACTTGTGGGGTTTTTTAAAATGCTCCCCTGACTGAGGTTCCGTAGGTTCCCGTGACAGCTGTGCCAGTGCCAAACCACCCCACTGTTTTAAAATTTCACTTGGTGTTTAACTTCAATCTCTGCTGTCATTTAAGACTCTAATTCCTTACTCCCCTCACAAACACTGGCAAGGTTTATCCGCTTTCTCTCAAAGTGTCACTTTACGTATCTGAATACTATTATCATGTCTCCCCTCTTCTCTTGGGGAAGCACCAATTCTTCAGCCTTTATGCACAGCTCATGTTTGCTGAATCTCTGACCATCACTGTCCCCAACACTGCTCTTGGATTACAGAGCCCAGCATTGAATTGAGGGCTCCAGCTGTAGAGCAGCATTACCACGTGTGCCTTAGAAACAACATTCCCGACATCTCAGCCGGCTCTTTGCCCTTTCTGCAACACGCACAATGTCAGCTCTACATACGGCGTCTGACCAGGACTAATCCAGATCCCTCCCTTAAGCTGCACTGCCTGGGCATCCATCCCTCCCCTTCCTTTGTGGCACTCATCATTCCCTCAGGCACAGAATCTTGACCTCACTGAATTGGTTGCTATTTCCCAGACTGTTTCTTCAATTCCTCAAGGTAAGACTTAACACTAATCCTGTCCTCTGAAGAGTTTACGGCACCTCCACGCATGGTGTCACGGGGGCATTTAATAAAGCTCTTCCACTTCCATCATCTAAGACATTTATAAAAGGACTGATTAATACCAGAGCAAGCACAGACCCTTGCAGAACCACATGTGGTCCCTGGGGTTTGACAGCTACATGTAGCCACTTCATTATTGTTGTACCTATCTTGGTTTCCCCGCTTACTATGAGGGAGTTGTGGGAGGCAGCACCAAAAGCCTTACTCAATTCAAAAGGTCTTCAAGTTTCTTCAAGGACCTGGCAAATCTCCAAGCTGGCTACAGTTGTTCTTCCTGAAGCCAGCTGTGGTTATTTTGCTGGTTTCCCTCCTTCATTCCCTAACACACTCAACAAGTTGCCTTCTGCACCTGCATCAAAACACAGGTCCCAAGAATTTGCTGGCCAGCCTTCTGTTGTCCCGAATTCACTCGCCAGCAGAAGACAAGGTACACAAAATCCCACCTTTCTCCTTCTGTACTGTGGATGACTATAGCTGCTCAGGAAATTCTCAAAGGTGACCCTCATTTGTGTTACATATTTACTTAAAAATATTGACAATGACAATTATTTTATATTGTTAAAAATAACTTGCTGTTGAATAACTATTAGAGACTCAGAAAACATATTAAAAACAATGATAGGAGATGCTGAAACCTGCCCTGTTTGAAGGGGTGAAAAACCCACAACTGCTAACTTTTTTTTTCCACGTGGAACGAAACAGTGGCAAAAATGGTCATTTTGCTTTGGATTTGATGCTGGTGGTAGTTCTTGACAGTTTTTGGTTCGCTTGGGTTTTTGCAGGGTTTAATGTGGTTTATTATGAATGAAACAAGAAGGTGCTTGTTCTGAGTGAAACTACTTTGCTTACCTTTACCATGAGGTTGATACTGCTTTTGGAGAAACAAAGAGAAAAGGGAAATAAAAAAAATATTTTTTTTTCCTGTATGAGATGCACAGTATTAGGGGGAAAATAAGTTACCCTGTGGAAAAGCAGCCCATAATAAAACAAGGATCACAGATTTTCAGATAGATGTCAAGTGCCTTTCAAGATGGCCATTAGATGTGGCCGTAAATGTGTACCTTTCTGTTTAGCTGGTTTAATTAATGCCTTTCATCTTGAAGGTCCTGTACGTAATTGGCAAAATAATTAACGTGGTGAGTTCGCAAGGAAAAAAGTGAACTCTGTGTGCCCGTAACAAGTCATGCAGAGCCCTGCTGCTTACCATGTGCTGCACTGATCGCGTGCCCCCAGCTGCTGCGGGGATGGCCAGTGAAGACCGATTGTTGAGACAAATGGCAACATGTACAACTGCGCGAGCTGCACGCTTCGCTTGTCCTGCTTCAGCCAAAGAAGGCACCGCACACGCCTGAGCAAGAGGCAGTTTGCTGGTTTGGAATGGTCTGCTCTACGTAATAATATTTGCAGTTCTGAAAGGGAGGTGGTTAGTTATGAAGATGTAGTCACTGCTTGCACAGATCTGCACCACACGCGTGCTAGGTGTAAACCTGTGCAGAGCCAGTAAAAAAGCAGCAAGGGAAATGGAATGCTGCAATCAGTTGCAGCCACACTGGTTACGATCCCATTAAATGAACCAGAAATTTAGAACCCTTTGCTCGAGGACTGCAGTGCAAAGCGGTTGTCAAGGCAGCTGGGTGCATAGCAAATGAAGGTTACACCCAGGCAGATGATCGTGGGAATCTGGAGACAGGATGTGATAAAAATCATGCTAGAGCCTGGACCACTGTCACACAGTTTAGCACTGAATTATGTTGAACAAATTCTGCAAAATCTGACTTGCTTCAGAGAACTATGCCAAGAACCACTTCTCCAGCAGTCCAACTATCTCCTAGAATCACTTTCCCAACTTGCCAGCTATCTGTCTCTTGCTATCAGACTTCAGAGAGCAACCACGATGGCTGACAGTCCCCAGCCTTCTAAAAACAGCAAAGACAGAGAGTGCACACCAATGTGTACCCAAAAGACATACTTTCTGTGTGAAGAATTAAACTAAAATTCACGCTGGAGATAAGGAGCTAAAATCAGTTACTCAAATCAATCTGCCACTCTGTCACAAAAATTTTCCTGCCATCTACAAAGCTGTTACACAGGTTGGAACTGTCAGAGGGCTCTCTCCCCTGTCCTCGCTCACGCATCTGTACAGGTTTGAACGAACACACACTTGCACGCACACACATACACTTATCTGGTTGAATCTTACCCCGGACAGGTACTGGAAGAGGAATAAAGTCAAATGGGTGCTTTTGAGGACCGAGAGAACTAGATGTTGCAAGGCTCGGGAAGTACCTACCATCGTGGTCTGCAGGCAGCGATGACAGCAGTGTGGCATCTAACGCCAGCACCACCTTCAGCCAGCACATTTCAGAGAAATACTGAGATAGAAATGAACAACAGGGCCAAGTGCCTGATGGAGCACACCTTGCCTGGTGAATTAAGTGCCACTCTACACTTCTCCACTCCGTCAGGAAGCCAACAGGAGTCAGGCACTTTCATCAACAAGAAGCTGAAGGGGATATCTAATGTCCTGGGTGAGCAGAGCTCGTAACTCAGACCAAAACCGAAAGCAAATAAAATGACCAGAAGCACTAATAAAGGGATAAAGCAGGGAAAGATAAGCCACTGTGTAAGTTGTAGCATTAAGGGTGCGAGTGTGATGTTTGCCTGCCAGAGCCCCAAGGCTTGCACTGAGCAGCCATGCAAAGTCAAAAAGAAGGTTTAAGAGTTCTGCCAGCGAGCCCGGCTACGAGTTTGCACTGAGGCAGCTTGTGCCTGCCTCAGAGCCTGGCTGAAGGCTCGCAGGCAGACAGCTCAGAAGTTAAAACAGATAGGGCTGGTTTATTAAAGTGACGGATACAACAGGTCTGGAATTACTGCTGATAAATACATTAACCACAAAAGGAAAGTCCAGCTCGTGCTAGTAATTCCCAGGTAACATCCAACACAGTCTGAGGCACAAGCCTTTGTAATAGTGCTAATATCTAATGAAAACGAGAGGGAAAAGCGTACCGTACATGAAGGCAAAATTCTTATCAAGGTGTCCCTGTCTTGGGTGGAGGAAGAGAAGTGCAGCCTGTCGAGCACCTCTGCCAGACTTTCAGTCTTCTCCCCCGACACTCCGCGCCAGCTCCCGCTCTGGAGAGGTACTCCCCTCGTGACTTTTTATATCCTGATCCCGTCTGTCCCTGCCTTCTAGGTGACGTTTAGTGTGATTTGGGTGGAGAGCTGAGTAACAGAGTCATGTATGTTTAGCATGTACTCCGTGAAGCTCATTACCATACTTAGGGGTGTAAGCTTTAATATTAATTTTGCCGTTAATTAGGCAAAGGTCCTTCCTCGGACGCTCTGGCCTTCAAGATTTATGCAAGAGTTGTTTGCTTTTGTTGTTTTAGCCAAAACAGGACTGTCTTATCTTCCCAAGACTCCCTCCCTGCAGCTGTTTGTCAGGCCAGCTCAGTGGATCTCCACCCCCAGAGATAGTGCAAGAATCTCATGGTCATAAACATCTTGACCCTTCTCCCGCAGCGCACTAAATTAGCCCATGTTCCTGTCTCACGGCAGCCTAGGCCATTCTCCCACCTCAGTCAGTTCACGTGCACTCCCTCTGCAGCTGCACTGGCGATAAAAACTGTGCCTCCATCACAGGGATGGAAAACACTGCAAGATCCTGAAATATTCTCTTAGACTTTCAAAGAAGTCTGAAGTCCAACAAGTGTGATTAAGGGACTGGAGCATCTGTTATACAAGGAGAGCCTGAGAGAGAGAGGACTGTTCAGGCTGGAGAAGAGAGGCTTGGTGGGACCTTTCCAATCTGTATAAATACCTCATGGTGGGGGGAATAAGATGATGAAGTCAGGCTCTTCTCAGTGATGCTCACTTGGCAGAGAGGAGGCAATGGCACAAATTAAACCACAGGAAATTCCATTTAAACATAAGAAAACACTTTTCTTACTGTGAGAGTGGTCAACCACTGGCACAGGTTGCCCAGAGACTGCCCAGAGTCTCCATCCCTGGAGATACTTAAAATCTGACTGGACAGTCTTGAGCTGACTCTGCTCTGAGGAAGGGAGGGGGACCAGACTTCATACATCAACCATTCTGTGAGGCTCTCAAAACCAGAAAACCACAGGTCCTGCTGTCCCAAATGAATTGGAATCAAGTGCTTGTAAGTGTAACTTTAACCCCTAGCTTTCCTTTACAAATGCTAGCATTTAGGACTGTCAAGAAAGCCTTCCCTAAAGTAACCAGAGAATTACCCACAATGGGAAGGTAGAGGCTTTTTGGCAGATACAAGCAAACCACCACCCTTAGAAGGTGTGACTTGTTCTAATTAACTCCGTGGCTACATAGCTGGGAAGCTATACAAAGGCAATTTAAATGCCAGCATTTCATCACTCATCAGCAGAAATCGTCAGAGCTTCTGTGTTTCGCAGTCTCCTAAGGCCCAAGGACATTTTCTGGGGTGACAGAAGTGCCAACAGTTCCCTACACAGAAATCAAACCCTCAAGGTGCCCCTTCATTTCTGCAGTGCAGTTACAGTGGTCTCAGGGACAAAGGAAGGTAAGTTACAAGTAGGAAGTCTGGCAACAAGCTAAAAGAGAGCAAGAAGGAAAACTGTCTCTGGCAACTTGTGAAGAAATGGAAACTACAGTTGGATTCACTCTAACCTCATATTCAATTTATTTAAATCCTGACTTTCTTAACCTAGTGATGACCCAAAACTCAGAGCTGGTTGCTGTATGTGGCTGCAGAGCAAATCAAGCACAAACACTGCTGGAAAACAGTATCTATGAATGAGCATGTGTCCTGGCTTGAGTTAGAACCAATTCTGCTCAGTGATGTTACTTTTCAGCTAAACCTCTTCTAACTGCACTGTCTGAACAGCGTGTTTTCACAGGCAGTGATAACACCCCATGTTTAGAGTCAGTACCAAGGATCGGTGTGCAGACCAAGGTCGCTGCTAAATCCTGTGTACCGCTCTGGGGGTGTATAAAGTCCTCAGAAGGGCTCTGTCCATTCTGCCTTCGATCCCAATCCATGTGTTCCTGAATCCATTTCCCACCTGCTGCTGATCCAGCTCCACAGCACCAGTGGGGATGGTGATGTAACTGCCATCAGGGCAGATGGGTTTGACACTGGTTTTGTATGTATTTGTATATATCACACTTTATTATTATTATTTTCATTAAAGCTTTTCTAGTTTTCTAACTGCTAAGTGTTTCTCTTCCCCTTTGGGGAAGGAGGGGGTTAACACAGGGGTCAACAATTACAGGTCTAGTGGACGGCCCTGACCTAAATCTTGATAGCATATCTACAGGCTGGACCAAAAGAGCACCTGCTATCTACATTCTAGATGTTTTAAGCCACACAAAATTACAACATGAAGAGGTATATTGACCTTAAAGTGTCTTTAAAAAGGGTTTAGGAATGGAAGATACATGCAAAATACTTCATACTAAAGCCTGTGGTGTCTGTGCAACACGAACACCTTGATTATTACAATGTCCCAAGTTCAAATCTAAACCCTCAAGGAGTATTTTTCATCTGTGCTCACAGAAAAAAATAAACAAGATTAAGTGTGGTCACAGCCACATCTATCTATCTCTCACAAATGCTGAAATTTCACATGGCCGAGAGATACCGTCTTGCCTTCACCCTGCTCACATCCCACCATTCCCACAAGCTATTAGGAAAAAATAAAGATGAGTTCACTATTTCCCCAATCCCTTACCCTGTAGCCACAGAAAGGTTAGTACATCGGAGAATGAGCAAAGATGAGGCCCAAGGAGTGGGCAGATTTGCCCCTGTACGTATACTGAAGTTACAGGGGAATTACTACTGCGGGAAGGAGGAGGGTGGGAGTACGAACAGTAAGAAAAGCAATGTGTGCATGTCCCAAACAGTCCTGTAGTTCCAAATATATGGGGATATTTGTTACATATATTGGCTTAGTTCAATAAACATAAAGAGGGGATAATGCCACTAATTACATCATTGATGAAAATACAACTGGCAGTACTGAAATCCAAAAGTTTTGCACTGTTTCCAGTTTTCTCCTGAACTAACGATCACGCCCCTGAGCCAATATTCGCTTCTGGACATTTCTGCAGAGGAAGCACGGCCTATCTGTCATCGTACAGGCCAGTAAAGAGTGTGAAAATATAGTGGCAGAAGAGGCTCTGATGCATTTTCAAAAAGGTACTTGAGAGAAGCTTTATTGGCTTTATTTCATTGAAATAAATGATAATGGTAAATTTAGCTCTGGCACCAATGGACAAAATTTAAAAAGCCTAGGCTATTAATGGACTACAACTCCCCCAAACCTACATCCTCCAGTTCCAACAGTCATGAAATTCACTTACCATAATCAAAATTACCAGTTCTGCAAGAAGTAGTAAATTACCACAAAAAGATGTTTTGTTTTTTTTTTTTTCAGTTTAATCCTCTACAGATGAGATTGTTTCAATATTTGGCACTGTTAAGGCAAATGAAGGAGAATACCTTGGTGAATAGGAGAGAAAATAATGAAATATTATTATTCTATACACAGATACATGTGGAGAAAAAAATACTCCCAAAACTCCATGGCTGGAGTCTTTGCGAATATTAATGAACTGAACCAAAAAGGAACAGTGAACATCACTCATCTGGACTTCATGAAGGCAGGTTTGATTTACAGAATGAGTCAGTGAGATAGTGGAAAACTATTAAAACACATTAAAGATTGGCTAAGGGTCAGGAACACCAGCATAAGATCAAGTTTTTAATTTATCTAGCAATCTGGACTGAACTGTATAGCCTCATGTAAAACTAAACTCTGTTCTGTCAAAAGAACAGTCTCAAAAAATAGAAGATAAAAATGCCCTTTTAAAGTGACTGTTTGAAATGAGAATTTTCATATCTTCTCCCCACCTTTTCTAGTCCAAAAAAGGTCATTTTGCTGTTCTATAGGGGAGAGCTGAAATGATTGAATTGTTTTGGATATGACTTTGGTTTAGATAGAACTTCAATACTATGGTAATTTTGAGCAAAGCGAGTTTGATTGATGTGGACATCAAGACTGTTTTATTTTATTTCCATTTTTGAGTAAAAATGAGCTTATTTGGACAGTAATACAGAAAAGTGTAATATAACCACAACTAACTTTGTATGCTTATTAACACACAAAATACCTTGAAAAGGAAGGGAAGTAGTTCCCCAAATCTATCCGATACTTTTGAACTACGTCCTATAGGAAACTACTCCCTTTTCTTCTCAGAATATTCAGAATTTAACACAATTTACTGGGGAGTCCCCTTCTGACAGCTGTTGGAGATTTCATTGCCATTTCTTTGGGTACCAGACTTCGGAGCTGCTGCATGAGAATCCCTTCTCCTGCCTATGATGCTGCTGCTGACCAGGATTATTACTTCCCCTTCATTTCAGGCCAAATCAACCACTATGTCATTATTTACTTAGCTGTTTGGGTTTTTTCCTCTAGTAAATGCCCATTGCTCTCACACCTCTTTTAATGTGTTTTTCCTAATTATATCATATTCCTTGGGGGTCTAATATACTCAATGTCCTACAAAAAGTTCTCTTCCTCTTTAAATATCTGATCTTGCAATTTTCTTATAAACTGGCTATGAAGAGAAGTGGTTTGTGCTGAGGAAGCCACTAAGATAAAGTCTCAAGGACTGAACTTTGGACTAACCATACTTAGAAATCCTCTTTAATAGCTTCAACACAGACAAAAAACCCCAAACAACCCAGCGTTTCATTAATGAAAGCAGTGCCATCAAGATGCAGAAAATTCAGAGTCTTAAAGAAATAATCATGAGAGCCAGACTAACAAGTGAAACAATTCAAATTACAAGGTCATATGCCTAGAAAGGAGGAACAAGAATCTCTTTTTCGTGCTGAAATCATCAGCTGACATCATAAAGGAAAAGAAAAATGTATTATTATTTGATTAGCAAACGAACTGAGAGTCATCAGCATGTTGTAGTTACAAAGAGCGTGATTAATCAGAGAGAGGCATTTCCAACATACGTGTAGAGGCGTGAAAAAGTCATTGGCAAGACCTCTTGTAAAACAGCACATACAGTTCTGACTACTCATACCTGAAGAAATTAATTTCCCTAAACAGTGGCAGAAAAAGGTTATGATGTCGGTCGGGAAATGGAAATCCCATCATACTGAAAGAATCTAAAAGACATTAGCTGGCTGAAGACAGGATTAGGGGGATGCAAGACAGCACATCAGATGGTGAACATCGCAAGAAAGAAGAATTATTAAAGCTGAAGGACAGCATTGGTGGCACAGCGAAAGTAGAACTTGCTGTGAATAAATTCAGGCTGAAAAGAGAGGGGTCCCAGTCCTTCAAAGGGGGGAGCTTCTGAAACAATGTCCTCATACAAATAAGGATGATAGCTTTAAGATGGATCTTTGTAATGAATAAGATTAGATAACATCATTACCTAGGATAGAAAAGAATGAAATTTGACACGAGATATCTACTGTCCCATGTTCTTGTCACTTTTCCCAATTCCTCTGCAGTTAGGGTGCCAAGAAGTCTGCAGACAGAAAGTTAGCAGGAGTCTGGGGAAACAACCACCCGTACTGGTGCTCTGTGGGAAAGAACTACGCACGTGGGGTTCCACCAAGCCCACCCTGACCAGCGGCGAAGGCTTCCTCATGCCACTCCGCCTGCCTGAGTCGAGCCTGGCTGCAGAGAGCCAGCACAGAGCAGCAGCTCAGGCCCCATGCTTGTTCATTAGATCTGTTAGCTGTGGTGACAGTGGCACAGAGTCACATTTTTTGAGACAGGCGCTGCTTAACAGACACTTTTGGCGTTTAGCAGTTAAGCTGCTTGGATTTTAGTTGATGACACTGGTCTGGGAATTTCCTGTCTTGTTCTCACGGTGTTCTTTTCTACCTCTTACTATCCCGTTTCAGGGATGAAGTAATCCAGAGCAGATCTCAAGTGAAGACATACACGGGATGCCACATACACACTTCCACAGCATTTTCTGTTACATCCTGTTGGCCTTTGCAGTGGTTTGTTACCGTTCCTTTACGCCAATCTCTGCAGGGGTAAAACTTCTTCTAAGCTATCCATAAGCTCTACGTAAACTACTTCTTTTTGCAAGGCTCTGAATCTAGTAGGAAATCTACCTGTGGGTATTTTGCTGTTCTTTTACATGAATATCACATTTGTAATTGATTAAAAATTTAAATCACATTCCTGTTGCTACTTTGAAGCTGCAATTCAGGTCCAAGAATTTATTATGAAGCTGAGAAAAATCAACATATTTGTAATTATAAGGTTGTTCCAAAAATAAAAATGAAGCAGAAACCGAGTGTTTTGATTTTCAGTGTCTACACTGCTATTACATATCAGAGTCTTATAAACACAGAGCAATAGAATTATTATAATATAATACCCATACCTATCAAGGTAATGCTTATATTCCACAAGGCAGAATACGGGGCAGCATAAAGATACAAACGCCAGTTCCTCAGAAGCCATTCTAACACCCCGGGATGTCCTAACCATCTTTTAAGCAGAAGATTAAACACGTCACCGCAACACAATCCACAGATTTAGTGGCCTCACTTAAAACGAAGTCTTACAGAGAAAATTCTTACGCATTCATCTTGGTATGAGGTAAGAGTATTGCTGCTGAGAGGCCACATCCTCTGAGATATCAAGCACTGCCTGAGGAGCCTAAGAGTTCTTGTCTTTCATCTGGGGATATGAATATTCCATGTTATGAGAAGCTCAAAAGCCAGGATTGAACTGCTAACCTGGTTTACATTCTAGTACTTGAAAGCACCACACCTGATCTGGTTCTACTCGCCCCAAGTTACAAAAGACACTATTTCCTTGCAAAAGTGTGGCTAGCCTGAAGACCCTTATGCTACAAATTTTCTGCTTCTTTCTGCTACATATATTTACCCTTAGACAACATCTAGCTCTTAACCTCATCTGCCACTTCATAAGCTGTCAAATGACTATTCAAGCATTAAAAAAATGAAGGGTCTGTTAAGTTGTAAATTAAATGACAGTCTAGAGCTGAAAATTACCAGTAACGCGCCCAAAACTTTATTGATTGCTGAGAAAAGGTGACTAACCCCCCCTACAGCTGGCTGTGTAATTACTAACCTGTAGAACCCAAGAGCTATTAATTTAAGAACAGATAGCAGTGAACTAGCAAATGAATTATTTGGCAACAGGAGAGGAAAGGCACATATCAAGTTTTTGCACGTGTTCAAGTCCCACCTTGAATGGTAGTGTTACACGCCTGTATTTTCTCTTTTAATGCAGAATATAATACACACCACATCTGGACATAAACCACCTGTCAGCAAGCTCAGAAGATCAGTGGGAATGTACCCGGAGATACTGAGGCCCTTCAGAGTTTTCAGAACTCCACATCCTTCCAAAAAGGCTTCTAAATTACTGTTAAAGGCAGGAAATGTGTATTGCCAAGCTAAGCCATTCTGAAACGTGTACTGCAAACATTTCATCTGTGCTCTGAGAGATGGAAATGGCCAGTAACAGGAGAAGAGCAAGCAGTGATCTGCCATCAGTGAAGTTCCTTTACATACTGGAGACACATCCGCAAACACCCAACCCCAACCCTGCCCTTTGTTAATACTGCTGCGTTTAATCCCTCACAGACTCTCCTACAATTCACAGAAATACTTTAAAAACTATTAATACAAATGCTTCAGCAATATTAAACTTCTTTTTTTCTTAATAACAAGCACTTACTGTGACAGAAAGATAGTTGCCTTTGACAGAGCATACTGGATTTTTAAGAGCATTGGTCAGGTGGTGGAGATTACAGTAAGGTGACTCTTAAAAGATGTATTAACTAGAAGTAATGAAAGAAAAAGGTATCTGACCTGGTGCAGATGTCCTTCCATGAAGAGTAGTTTCATTAGGCAGGTGATCTTTTGAGTTGGAAGAGAACGGTGATTGTCTGAATGTGTCTTCAGAAAAGAAGGGGCTATAGGAAAAAATAAGAAGCTTTTTGTAAATAAAATAGCAGTTAACAAAAGAAGTAAATGTGATTTTTGACCCTAACATTTTAATATTGTAACAAATACCATCTTGTTGAAAGTTCTGTTTCATTTACAGGATATATACTGAAAGACATGCAAACCATGAGGCAAAGTGTGTAGAAAAGGCAGGCCTTGGTTAACCTGCACCTCAGAGTGCAAACTGAAATCCTCCCAAAACGCTTTAACTACATTTCAACATCTCAAATTTGCTATATGACAATCCAGTATGGATCATTAAAATGAACGCTGCAAAAATTAGGAAAGGTAGGAAATATTGTTTAATAATCTGAGGCATATAGTAATTATTTTTAAAAGAAAACTTTTCAAATTTTAGGTTAAGATGCTGTTCACTTGGAGAAAGAATTCCAAGAATGAAATTAACTTCATGAGTTTGATCTTTAAAGTGGGAAATAAGCTAACTGAATGGTTACTTCCCAAAGAGTACTAAGTGCAAAAACTATCAGCTACTTGACTCCAAAAACCATAGCATGCTTTGGTTGCAATTAACAGGCAGTAAAAAGTCCATTTCATTAGTGAATTGGCATTTCTGCTCAATTAAAGATCAAATCAGAAACAAGAGCTCATTGTCTACAGTACAGACGGACGTCAGTAAGAGGTACATCAAAAAACTGGAAATGGAAAAGGACAGTCTTTCTTGGAAAACTGTTGGCGTATTCCATCTGCATGTGAACTATCAACTTCTTCTACGCAAAGTGAGAATGACATGAATTCTCATCTCTCACGCTGAGAATCCTTAACAGGCTTTACTGGAGGTGTTTTAAAGGTGCAGGACAGGAGGCCTGCTCCTTTCTGCTATATGTTCTTATTCAGTAATAAAACCCAGGAACCTTTTCAAGATAAAGAATGTACTATAAGGTATTACAAAGCATTCAACAGCAGGTAGTCCAGACCCGGAAAAGTATGTGCCAGCAACACCAACGAAGCTGATCCCACCAGTCCAGAGAACTAAGGTGTCAATTTAAATGACAGCACTTGCCTAAGTTTTCCCTCACCCAGTTTTTCTGCAGCATGAACAAGGTGTATCTCCACTGAGTCACTTGTTTTCTCACATGTCTTCTGATACTTAAACTGATCATGTGACACTTTTGACAGTCACATTATTTACTTTCTCAGTAAGTTTTTTGGCCATTACTTACTTTGTGCTGTTCCATATGTGACAGTTAATGGGATATTTAGATATTCCTAGACAAGTTTGAACGTAACGCAACCACAGTCAATGTTACACTGTGCTGAAGGCTAGGGTATGAAGCTGCCCCACACCTGAACCATTCAGTGTGCACAGGTAGCTGAACAATGCATAATACTCAAGAAGACAACTCATCAGAATAAAGCAAAACAGCTCCAGCACACGTGCAAAACTTAACTTTGTCCAAGACTCCTACTCCCACTCAGGGGTGACATAATACAAACCAGACTGATGCTATATAAAAATATGGCATCATTTATTGCAATGTTCCTCTCACTGGTTTAATAATGATTTGAAAGAAAAACACCAATAAAAAAAGTTTTATTACTGTTATAACTCTTCAAAATCTTGTAATGTGCTCCGGTTCCCACTTGGCCTTCTTGCTTGTGCCTTAGATTCAGTGACTGGGTCACTGCTCACTACTGGTTCTAGGCAAAATAGATGATGCAGAGCTTATCTATTTCAGGCTAGGCCACGTATCACGAGCAGGCTGATGTTGAAGATTGCATCATGTTGTGTCCCAAGGATTCCCTTCTCCACCATCAGACTCTGGTGAATTACAAAGCCACCCTTGGATACCTCTTTTCTGCCTTCCTCAAGAATGGCACCTGGGTCTCTTCAGAGTTGGCCCTAGTATTATTTTTATTTCAGCAGATAAGTCCTCACTTCCCACTGCAAAGTATGGAGGGAGGGGCTCCCACTTCATAGTAAGAAACTACAGAAATTGTGCAAAGTCCCTTCTGATGAAGATTAAGTTTTAGGATTTTTTTTTCTTTTTCCTGGCGGTGCTTTTCCAGCTTTATGGCTACATAGTTTCCTAGATGAAAGAAATTTATCTTGGCATCTTACACTGGCATACTCACTTCCAGATCATTTGCTTCTCCACTTTCTGTCTTCACATCACAGATGGCAGGCTCTACCATTTCACTCAGCCACTGAACTGTGAGGAATCCTCGCCAGTTTCAGCTGTTTAAGAAAAGCCCAGGAACACTCACAGGGGCAACAGCAACAGATAGGCAACAGTTAGAAATGTTCATGCAGCAGTCAGTGCTTGTGTACCCCATCTTTCTGGGCTTTGCTGATGTAGGGCTCTCATCGATGACACAGCTTAATCTCTGCACCCCAACTAGTCAGAGGTGGCCAACACTGACCTCGCCTGGGCTCTCTGCAGCTCTTGGCAAACTTCCCCTAACAACTGTGATTCCACTGCCTCTCTGCCATTACTCCAGCTGTGGGCTGGTGGGCCAAACTGCAGCACCACAGGCTTTCTTAAAGCAGTCTGCGTGCCTCTGTCCTCCACTGGCTGCTCCATCACATTCTGGTTTTGCGAAGGCGTCATACCCTTACCAGTAAAGACTTCCAGCTGTTTGTTTGGTTTGGGGCGGGTATTCTTGGAAAGGTTTTTCAAGTCAGTCTGTTTGAACTCACAGGATTTAATAGACTGACTCACTTCCCCTTAAGAACTTCTTCTTATTTATGTCATCTTCTACAGATAGGTAAGAAAAGAATGGGAAAGAACTGAACCAGGCACTCAGCATTTCATGCCCTGATGGGTATAGGCCAGTATCAGGACTTCTCAGAAAACTCTGTGCAAGTTTGACAACAGCAAGCTGGCAGCCAGAAGAAGGGGAACCTATCTTTGAACTGTCCTCAACCTTTCCAGTTTGAATTATCTTCGATAGATCCAAAAGTAGCTCTGGATTCTCACACCAGTCCTGCTGGTAACATCATGAGATACTGAAGTCTATTTTCAACAGACTATTTGTCACCCCCTCCCTGCACTACACACCGGATGATTAATGAGTAGTTGGACAATATGTGCACTTATCTCTCTATTATCTCTCAGGCTTATGCTTTTTAAGTAGTTACAGGAAGGCTACACAGGCTGCATGTCCCACAAATGCCCAAACTGGCACCTACAGGAACCTTCACAGCAGCCAGAAGTTAAAAGCTCAATTTAATTATCTTTCAACTTGTAACATCAAAAAAATCCCTAATATACGTTTACTGAAGTGGCCAGTTTATTAACAACAAATTATCTATTTATTACAGTTAATGGGATAGGCCTAGGAATTTAAGAGAAACATATTTTAAAGATCTTTTTCCTTCTGCAACTGAAACGTTTTTCAATTTCTGTCTGGACAGAGTTGTCCGAGTTAGTAGGCACTGAACACTCTGGGAACTGGTGTAGAAGGTGCTGCAGAGGCACAGAAGGTCTTACTGTACCTTTGAAGGAACTCTCCACCACGTGCTTCTATGTGCTCAGTCTCCAACCCATCCTCACCCATGAGGGAACTTTAAGGTAGGAAATAAATGTACCCTTGCCAATCCCTGCTACTCCTCACCCTGGGCTCCTACATTTTTACCAATTCTAAATACCACTTATTACATAAGGGCTTTGAATTTTTCCCTAGGAAGAAACACCTCACTTTGCTGCTCATGTAGCTGTAAAAAACTCATGAGCTTGTTCCCAGCCCCAGTACTGTAAAGTGCATGTTTCTTTAACAGCATGTGTTATAATTGGATCATGTTTTTAATTCCTGGATAATTTCATTTTTTGTATTAATGTGACTGTAATCTTTAATGAATGTTCATTAGCATTGTCTTGCAGCCTCACTTTTAAAAATTCATCTCTAGAAGGCACTGAGATGATAGAAATGCTGGAATGAAATTTTAGTATAGAAACTCAAGTTTGACAGAAGATTGAGTCAAAATCACCTCTTCTTACATTGGTCCGTCTTAAAATGCAGTTGTCAGAGCCTGTTCTTGCCTCAAGCACTGTGTGTAATACAGTTTCTTTTATGCTTTGGGATTTATGTTTAAAAAAAAAGAAAAAAAAAAAGGAAAAATAATTCTTAAAATGACATGTGAATACTTGATTAGAGGAGACCAGTCGTTTTGGCCCACAGGCCTTTTGTCTCATCAACTCCATGCAATCACAGCTCCAGATGTAATTTTTCAGATATAGGTTACGTTATTCACGAAAACACCTTACGCTCGTAGTATCAGGTCACATTTGCAGGAGACAGACACATTTGAGATCACAAGGCAAAATGAAGCAACGCCATTTACATTACAGCACTGCAGAGAACAACAGACTGTACTTACCTGGCTGTAGTTCTGATGGCATTATCTTTATTGTGGTTGTGCTCTTTGCTCACCTTTTCTGCAGGGGAACATACATGGGGGTTTTTTATGGTTAGCATATATCATATTTTCCTATCAGGTTTTATTCAGCATAACTATTTTAATGCTTTCTGAAAACAGCATAATGTAGAGCAATTTAGGGTAAATGGTTATAGCACGATTAGGGAACAGGCACGACTGTATTTAAGCTAACACAACAAATTTTTTCAGCTGCATATTTCAGTGTTAGTGCTCCATGCAAAGTGTGCAACACAAGCATTCATTAAACACAGCGCTGCCATCACTGCCTTTATGCAACAGCTGAGCTTCACCTTCTTTGTCAAGGGAAATGGACAGTGCTGCCCCAGGAGCTCTGCACATGCAGCCACTGGCCACTTACGCCAGTAACTGCCATCTATAGGTTCCCCTATACTCCAAGGCCTGGATCAACCAGTTGTCACAAATTATTTAATTAGCTTTCAAAATACAGGAGTTGAACTCTGGCTTTTCCAATTCAGTTCAAATATTGTGAACCTGACCTGACTGTCACAGTGCTCTAAAGCATGTGCTAACGATGGGGGACATTTGGCCAGGCTTTTGCGTTCCAAATATCAGAGTAGAGAGGCTCTAACCCCCATTATTTTGCAGCCTTAGCAATCTCACACTTTTATAGCACCTTAATGGTTATACACAATCTCTTTTGTTCTTTAAATTCAGCTATTTTCACTGCTTTTACCTGATAACTGGAAGAGCAGCTCAGATGCCATCTTCACTGATATATCTTGGCTGAATAGATTTCTTTCTGGGAGCACACGACCTTCTGGTGGCTTTTGTATGTGTTCACTAATGTCTCGCCCTAATAAAGTGCTGTAGCCAACATTTTGGCTGGGTTGGCTGGGTGACACCGAAGCCTGGGAATCATGAATGTCAACTTCCATTGGTTCTTCCTTTATCTTTACCATCTGGGTGTCCTTGTAACTCTCAGCTGCAAATATGTATTTAAAAAAAAAAAATAACTGCCAAAATTATTTAATTAGGCTACAATTTTTCAGAGTACTCAAAGCAGGAATCACAATTACAAAGTTATAATTTGTGTACCATATCACTGCAAATGGTATGGGAAGCAAGCAGCTGACTGCTACAGCATTCTTCTGGGGGTTATAAATAGAAGCCATCTCTTGAAAATAATTTTTCAAACTAGAGAGCAGAAAACAGTTGCATATTTGTAAATATGAGTTATTTCACTTTCTGTGAATACTGGCTGATCACACACCAGTTAGTGAAGCTTTGCTTTTATTTATTAAATGAAGTTGCAACTACACACCACGTCTCCAAAGATGTGACTGAAGACCTCTGACAAACACTAAATTACTCTCTAGCAGCAGAAGTACCAGCACAGGCAGTCACAAGTATTGGTATGGGGATATGGGCGGAGGAGGAAACCTCACTGGCTCCAATTCCACTCTCTTGTGCTTTTATGGAATATTCCAGACAACTCTGGGAAGAAGGGGTGTGTTATATCTGCATGGACTTTCAAGATGAGAGGAGTCTTCGGAGGCCCATGCTTTTCTGAAGATTGATTTTATAACAAGCACAGATATTTACATAATGTTACAAGATCCAATAACCTTAATGAACAGTTTCCATAAATCCATATCCTTCTTTCCTCACGGCTGTCCTAGGTCCAGCGAACAAAACCATACTCTAGAAGCCAATTTGTGGTCACTTTCTACACTTGGAGGTCCCCAGGTGCTGCTGAATGCTCTGGTTTGGTTGCAAAGTAAGTGGTAAGTGACCTTTTTTTCTTCAGAATATAAGATCTGAAGTCTCAAAATCAAGTCTCCTAGGTAATGTGCCTACCACACCCCAAACACCTATAAAGGCCTTTAGATTCAGACTTTCTGCTGTGAAAAGACAAGTTGAAGATCTGTAGAATTTATTATTCTCAGTTTAGTTTCAGAGAAGGATGATGTGCTTTTTAATGATTTCCTTTCAGTGTGCTCCTGCAAGGACACTGGTATCGCGACACAACCACTCAACCATGTGTTGCCTCTGCTGGCTGAATGCTGACCAGATGCTCTGGAAACAGGAAGCCTAAGCCAGGCAATATGCCTGCGAGTCCAGAAAATAAATAACTGCATGAAGACAGTTAAATATCCCAAAGGCCATCCAGGTAAGGAATCATTACAACAAAAAAATGTACATGCTATTTATTAATTTTGCCTAAACCTCTACATGTACTCTGGTACTAGCCAAGATACTGAAAACCTGAAGGAAAATCTGCAGGCACACTGCAGCACGCAGAGCCACAGAAGCAGAGAGCTTAGATGCTGAGTGGATTAGGACCTGCGAGAGCAGTCTGGCCCCTGGCCAGACTGGGGGGACACGATCGGACCTATGACCGTGGGACAGCGTGTTAGCTGGGGCTGGCCATCCTGATAGCATCAGGTCGCTGATGGAAGCACTCTGCACAGTGAGTTTCCTCACACAAAAGTTTCCTTGTTCTCTCTCAAATTTTACTACTTTGAAGGCTCTGATACTTAAACTAAATAAATTAATACCAGTTTGTAAGAAAAAGCCCAAACGCAAACAGTATTTTTTCTGAACTTTGGGTCAGAGAGAAGAAGAGGCAGGAGGGGGAAATCCACTAACTTCACTTGACAAATTAATCTGTTGCTGTTCTCTCTCACTTCCCCCCTCCTCTCTAACTCACATTTGATTGTGTCATCCTCGCAGATTTTATTCCAAGTGTGAATGTTTCAAATATCATCAGGTCTTTTGTTTTCAATTACCCAATATTACAATAAATCCAGAGGCACTAAAACATCATTTGGTCATCTCTGATAATATCCTCAAGCAGGTCAACTGGTTGGTGTCTCTAGCGAAAGATGAACAGAATCCCTTTAACGTGAAGGCATATGAAATTCCACCTAAAATTAAACTGATGTCACCAAAACCTTTTTCATTCCCCAGGTGTTGCCCTCTCCCCACATTCCTGTTGTTCTGAAGTACAGAAAAAGTGGCTTTGCTGCATACAGCTCTTCAAAAAAATACCAAATAATCAAAGCCAGGAGATAAAAGCCACTTGGATTCATTCCAGGAATGATTTACATTAAATGCTTTCAAGGTTTTCTTATGACATTTCTTGACCTTTGAAAGAAACACAAAAACATTGATAAAAATCTTTACCATCTACAATCCACCAGATACATTTCAGACTTTTGAAATTTTCATAGTGATTTCTCGACTGAAGGCAAGTTAGAAATGCCTTTTTTCTCCTGTTAAGCAGATTTTTCTCTTTCTTTTTGTATTTTTTATTTAAAGCTTCCATTAGCCTCTTATTATAAAACCACAGAACATTGCATCTGTGTTGAAAAGTGCAAAAATAGCACGCTGTGCATTGGAAGTGAACACAGAACAGCAAAGGAACGCATCAGGTAACACTGTCAATCAAAAGCTCAGGTAACTCAGCAAACAAATGAGTTCTTCAGATGTCTGACAGACTGAGCGCTGCACCCAGCTGCCAAATTTAGGTGCAGAGTCAAGCTGACCTTTGCTGCTCTGCTTTTAAAATATTATTTCTATTTCTGTTCCTGCTCCACACAGTTTAATTCCCTGTCCTGCAAATGCTTTTGAATCAAACTGATATGACCCCAACTAAGGCAAGAGTCAAGCAACACTGATGACCTTCTCTCCCTCACAATCAGCTAGCACTCAAATTGCCCTAACTAAATTTACATATTTGATCATTTCCTTTGACCTTTATCTTCCCAGCCGCACCCTTTTGATCTGACAGAATGTCCCTGCCAAATGTGAATCCTGCCATACTCTGATTCCCAAAAGCAAACAGAGAGAGAAGACTGAAGGAGGGTCTCTGTGATAATTTTACAAGAGCTAATGAAAGGGACACACAGTCAGTCTGCCCCATGAGCAGCAGTCGGGTGCACAACCCAGCTGGGCTAGAGCCTGTGCTGGTGAAAGATCTTAATGAAGGTTATACCCACACTCATCTCACCAGCCAGGCAGACAAACTGGAACTTCCTAAGTATTTTCCCTTCTGTGTGTGCTACAGACAGTGCATTTGGGGAGTAAGGTGATAGCCCTTATTTGCTTACACAGGTATCTCACGTGGTCATAGTGCAGCTAAAGTTTTTCAAGTCAAGGACTGGTACACCGAAAGGTCTCCTGGTTCAAATAATTAAAATCATGATAGCTTTGGCTTTTTTCCACTTTTGCATTTGTCCTTGAGGAGATGAGCCAGGTTAAATAAACTGCAGTGTAGAACGCAAAGTTAATGTACAAGAGTCATTTTCTTCATGCCAGATCTTTATGAAAGCACAGGCACCTAATTCCTAGGAATAATCAGTGGGGGATAAAGACTTAAGTAGCTTTCAAGGATTCCACACCATGATCTCCTAAACATGGTCTAGCTATTAATTCAAAACTAACCTGGATGAAGCTGAGAACAAGAGCATAGCAGTGAACACTGCTCATTTGGCATAAGATGAACTACATCACCTAATACGCCTTTTTCTGCTGTCAACTTTGTGATATGAGAACAGCTTAACAAAATAAGAGAATATTACTGCCCATGTGGATGCACCATCAGCAAACCACAGGGATGCTGTTTTTTTACAGAGCAGTATAACTTTTAATCAGCTGATCTATAAAACCACGAATGAACTTCATCCTGTTCACATCAAATGAGACAATGTTCCACACCAGATATGAAAAATGCAGTAATGGACAGGCTTGTTCCAGGAGGAAGTGATTTCTTTAGGTTCTCTGGCATTCATAAATGCAAGGAATTGCAAAGTAATGGCACTTGCTAAAAAAACCAAACACAAAAACCCAGAATAATACCTGTGCTACCTCAAAGCTCAGGGTACAGCATTCATCCTGACAGTGCCACCTCCAGAAGGTGTGGCAGTAAAAGTGCCCTCTGAAATCACTCTTAGAGAACACCTCTCTGTAGCCTAGGACAGGAGATTGCTAAATTTTAGGAAGAGTTTATTCAAGCTACTTCTCTCCCACACAAGCTGTACACAAGCCAGCAGTGTGCCTTTGTAGCAACCAAGGTCAACCATATTCTGGACCATATTATCAAACCTGTAGCCATCAGGTAGAGGGAGGAGATTCCTACTCTTTTCTGTGCTTAGGAGACTGCATTTAGTGTACTGTGCCCCGTTTGGGGCTCCTTGGCACAGGCAGGATGGACACTTCCATCCTGGAGTGTGTTCAGTGGAAGGCTACCAAGATAGGCAGGGGGCTGCTGCAAGATCTAGAAAAACAAGTCAACTGGGCTTGTTCAGCCGTAAGAAAACACCACTAAGGGGACATTCTGTTGCTGTTGACAGCTCTCTAAGGTATAAAGGGAAGGAACAGAGAAGCTGGAGTCAGATTTCTCTAAGAAATGCACAGTGGTAGAGTCAACACACACGTTGGAACATGGGAAATTCTGTTTATATATACAGAAAAAAATAAAAAATCATTGTTAGGATGGTGCAATACTGGCAGACATTGCTGAAAGGTGTTGGGTTCTCTCCATCCTTGGACACAGTCTAAAGCTAGTAAGACTCTCAGCAGCCTGGTCCTGTTGGACCTGCTTTGAGCAAGAGTTTGGATTAGGTGAACCCTGGAGGTCCCCTCTAAACTCAATTACTCCATGCATCATCGGCACTAAATCAGATGGGCTTTGCCTAGTAGAATTTTCAAAACTTCCAAACAAGGGAAAGCTACAGCATCCTTGGGTAACATTTGTTTTAGTGATGCACTACAACTTTTCCTTCATGTCCATTCTGAACTTTCTAAGCTGCAGCTGGTAGCTGTTGCCCTTTCTTTTACCATCTGCCACTACAGAGAAGAGTTTGACTCCACTGCTAGTTTAAGTTCCTTTCAAGTAGTCGCAGGCTGTGACTAGATCTGCCTTTAGTCCTCCCCTGCCAGACTGAACAGGCCCAGGTCCCTCAGTCCCCCCTCTAGTGGCTCAATCTCCAGATAGAGATCAGTGATGAGTCGTGTCCCTCACGGGTCCATACTGGGACCAGTTCTGTTTAGTAACGTCATCAATGACACAGAATGGGATTGAGTGCACCCTCAGCAAGTTTGCAGACGACACTAAGCTGAGTGGTCCAGTTGATGTGACTGAGGGATGAGATGCCATCCAGAGGGACCTGGACAAGCTTGGGAAGTGGGCCCATGTGAAGCTTATGAGGTTCAACAAGGTCAAGTGCAAGTTCCTGCACTTGAATAGGGGGCAACCCCTGGTATCAATATAGGCTGGGGTACAAGGAATTGAGAGCAGCCCTGTGGAGAAGGACTTGGGGGCACTGGTGGATGAAAAACTGGATAGGAGCCAGCAATGTGCATTCACAGCCTAGAAGGCCAACCACATCCTAGGGTGCATCAAAAGAAGTGTGACCAGCAGGTTGAGTGATTCTGCCCATATCCTCTGCCCTGGTGAGTACCTCACCCAGAGTACTGCATCCAGCTGTGGAGTCCTCAGCACAAGAAAGACATGAACCTGATGGAGCAAGTCCAGAAGAATTCCACAAAAATAATCAGCAGGATGGAGTACTTCTCCTATGAGGAAAGGCTGAGGGAGTTGGGGTTGTTCAGCCTACAGAAGAGAAGGCTCCAGGAAGACCTTATTGCAGCCTTTCAGTACTTAAAACGGGGCATATAAGAAAGAGAAGTATAAACCTTTTAGCCTTTTAGCAAGGCCTGCTGTGATAGGACAAGGGACAATGGTTTTACACTAAAAGAGGGTAGATTCAGACTAGATAAAAGGAAGACATTTTTAACAATGAGGGTGGAGAAATGCTGGAATAGGTTGTACAGAGAGGTGGTAGAGAGGAGGTACAGAGATGTCCCTACTTACTGGAGTGGGGTTGGACTAGATGAACCTTAAAGATTCCTTACAACCCAAACTACTCTATGATCATATGCAGTACTCACCTGCTCTACAGGGGTAAACCTGAACAAGCTTTTCTGATGCAGCACAGTCTGCTTTTCACTTTGAGAGGAAAGTCAAAATCAAGTGCACAGATTTAATAAAAACCACAAGTCATGTAGTAAATATTGCTTTTGGTGATACATTAGCTGTCCAATAACCTTCCATTGCTGAAATCAAATGAATCTTTGTTAAATCATTCATGCTTCTTCCCACTATTGTATTTAAAACTCCGTCCTGTACCTAGAATTCTAAGTTGCTCATATTTGCTGAAATGCCCATCAGCTTTACAAATCAACTTTATGAATCAACTTAGAAAAGCAAGCCTCTCCCATATGTCTCCTAAATTGGACTCATGTACCAGTTTTCACAATCAAGCAGACAGGGGTAACTAGTGGGTCAACTTGTACAGACTTCAAAGGCTTTCAGCATGGAGAATCAGGCATTTTGTTATGCTAATTGTTCTGATTTGCTAGAAATAAACATGCCCTAAACCAGCTTAGATAAAACCTCAGAGGTAGGGAACAGTTGGCAAGCCCTGAAGGTTCTGCTACAGACACAACACATAACATCTGACGTTCCCTAGGGCGCTGTGCTTGATGCTTTATTTTACTGCTTTTTGGGGTCTTTTTCCCAAACTGCTGTTTTCTGTAAGACAATGTCAATGGGCATTGCATCAATGTAACAGGATCTCACATAAAAAAAAAAATAAATCATAAAATAGCTCGTGTTTGTTAACATGAAATCTCTGAATCTCCATGTTAGAATTTTCCAACTACAGGCTTAGTTTAACAAAAACACAAGCCAAAAAAAAAAAAAAAAAGGAGCAAATTAAAGCAATAGATGCAAGCTACTCATCTGCTGCTCCTTCCATTTAAAGGGTAGGATTATGGTGCTTAGATCCTACTTGAAGAACACAGCTAACCTCTCAAAACAGAGATCAAGAAAAATTTGATAAAAAGTCTACCTGTGAAGTGAATTGTTACTTTACATCATATTCCAATCTATGTAATTCTCCCAGCTCCAGAAAATTCCATTTCTGAAGCAAGCTGTACCTTTGCAGAGAGCCTGGCTCCAGCTCTCCCGTCTTTATAAGCTGACTCTCCAAAGGCAAGGGGGACTGCAAGAGGCCCTTCTGCAAGTGCTGTGCATCCACAGTTCCCTGAGGCTTTGAAAAAATTGACATCCCCACTTCCCACAGTTTTGTGGCCAATCCCACCTGTCTGAACATCATCAAAGAACAGCAGTAAAGAGAAGGATTTGTGGGTTTGTTTAAAACCACAGGAAGAAAGAAAGGGGTGGGGGGAAAAGAAGCAAAATAATAAAAATAATAAAATTTTAAAATCCAGAACATTGAAAGCAGCACATTTGAACCACACATTAAAATTTCTTAATATTCCAAATTATTTAATCTTTTAAATTATCAGAGTTTTCATTAAAAGTTGAGATTACCCCGACATTGAAAAATGAAGATGATGAATCGCAATAACTTAAACAGTATGGCACCTGCTGATCTAAAAGCTAGGCTCTGTTATAAGGTCTTTGGTTTTCTGTGATTTTGTTGCTTCTTGGAGTTTAAGATCTATGGGTGGTGGGAATTAGACTTTACAAACTTCCATACTTCCCACCCTATACTTCTCCCGTGAGTGGGCCGTATTTTATCACCTTTTTCCTGCTTTTGGGTTTAGACAGCAATGTTGTCACAAAACATGGCAAACCCCATCCATCGGTAAGAATCCATTACCAGCCGAGTTCTTTGGGGATTATGTTATTATGCAGATGTCATGGAAAAGCTTATTAAACTGAATGAACGTACCATGGCCTGATATGAACTTCATGTAGCACAGCACTGGCAGGAGAGCCTCAAAATCCTGAAAACAAATCTGGAACCCGATCCACTGTGATAATAAATCTAGCTATCCAGAAACCTGTACCTGTTTTCTATACTGTAATTAAAACACAGATTCATTTTAACCTCTCACAATCAATTTCACACGTCTCTTGGTTTAAAAAAAACCCAAAACACAAACCAACAGCCAAAAAATACCCAGGGAAAAAACAAAACAAAACAAAACCAAACAAACCAAAAAAACAACTAAACCCACTTGGCTTGTAGTTTGAATTAATCCATGACTTGCCACCTCTCTAGTTCCCATCAAGAGAAAGTCTTGTTTCAGGTCACATCTGATAACTTAAGGACTTCATCTGCTGCTGCCACTCTGAACTTTCTAGTGAGCTGTTTAGAGACCAAGAAAAGCCTTCCCTGTGTTTTGACTCCTCTGCCCAGTATCAAGGGTGTCTAAGCAGGGATGAAGGCACCACTGACAGCTCCCCTGCAATCTAGGTATGGAGCCCATTCGGAGGTCCTGACAACAGCTGTCTCAACAGACAGCAGCTTAGCTCTTCCTACAACAGTCCAAGAAGTTACGAACAGCAATATTATAGTAAGATCAGCTTCTCTGTCCCCCACCTCACCCAAAGAATGGACTCATGCACTTTTTCTTCACCACAGTAACCATACACCAAGAGACTGCCAATGTAACCCACCAAGCCCGGAAAGATTTTGTGACTAAGAGTAATAGCTTACTAGCCACGGACTTGTTTTTGCTGCGATTTCACATTGCTGATGACAACCACCCAAGCCTTAAAATGAGGTAAATCTGACAACAGCTGTCCAGACATTCACGTAGAGATAGCACAGCAAAGTTTTTAAACTGATACTGTTATTTAGTTGCTCTGGAAGACTGTGCTGTTGTGACTGGACTGGTTTTGTATAAGCTAATTTAAAGACTTCTCGGATAGTCTCGCTGTTCCCTAACACACAATGCCATGTTTGGAATGGGAGTAGCACTGAGATGTTTGGGTCTTTAACTTATGCTAGAAATGTGCTATCATTCTTTTTTCTTTAAATTCTAATCCATGTGGTTTCAGCTAAATGCAAGATACAGTGTCAAAAAAATTAACTGCAAGGCTTGAAATAGGAAATTAGCATAAACATTTTCAAGTGGATAAACAATCAAAAATGGAAAAAAAACAACCATCAAAAGCCACCAAACCCCTGCAACAACCAGTTGTGCTGAAAGAGGAACTGTCATGTAATTAGGTGATAATAAAAGGAGTTGATCAAGAATGCTTTGGGAATCTATTGTATGCAACATTTTGCTTCATGACCTTGGAACAAAAAGGAAACACACAGTAATTATCTGCTGATAACCCAAAATTATGAGACATTGTTGGTACTGGGGAATTGGTGTATTACAAGAAGCACTGTGTGACCCCAGCACTGAAGTACAAAAAATCCAAAGGAGCTGAAGAGTACAAAGGTCATGCATTTCCTAGTGATAACAAGGCTATGTGCCATACGTGGGGATTTGATCCACTGGAAGTAAAGAGAAGGAAAACAACCTGAATTACTACTGAAATATAAAATGGCTACATTTCACAAATAAGACATAGCTAAAATAAAGGCAAACATAATTCAGACAACACTTCCAGGAAAGACAGGGACATACTAATGTCTTAGTTCAAGGCACCAGGGTAAAATATTACTTAGAAAATGCTAGTACCTGGAATAGATTTTATACACCTCCAGCTGTGCATTCATTTCTGGACAGAAAGACAAAACACTATGCTTCTGAGAGATAATACATGCCCAAAACATATTAGCAACTCAATCACTTCAACAGAAAATGAGTTTTTAGACCTAAACATTAGCATGTAAATGCAAACATTTGTTTTAAATTTCAGTCTTCTTTGAAACCTACCTTTCAATTTATAAGACTAGGAGTATAAAACCGACCAGGGATCACTGAGTGCACCACTTAAACATTTTGAGAAGGAAATTAGCTTTTCCATGGAAGAGAACTGGTAAAAATGTAGAAATCTGGTTAAGATGTATTTGAAATACATTACTTCCACTTCTTATCAGTGATTTTGTGCAACATTCAAGAATTTAAATTCTTGCAGGGATGGCACCCTTCCAAACAGAGATGAGAGTGATTTGCCCCACTCCACTATCTCCTCAAATCTGTTTGCTTACTGTTGGATCCAGTCTCAGTCAAGACTTCGTAATGGACAGCATTCACAGCTCACCTTTGTACATTCCTATAAATCACGGTAGTCATTTTATGCTCTTCTGTGAAATGTAGGTAGAAAGTCTGCACTGAGGCTCAGACTTTGCCTGTTTGCCCCCAAAGACCATTTCTTCCAAGCAGCCATTTCGTTTATTTTTAAATAGCAGGTCAGTTGTTAGTCAAAACAAAACTGCCTATCTGGAGCGAAACAGGTTCTGTCTAGACATGCCCAAGAGACATTAGCCTTTTTAGCTCGAGTAATCCTTTGGGAGAAGTGCAAGTAGGTATTAAGTGACTAGGTATCAAGTTTGTAAACTAAGAGTTAGAAGATATGAATCCAAGTGGAACAGAGCGGAGAAAAAACTGGTCTAGAAGGGCATAGCATCTCCAGTTAAGGTCCAACTCCACCAAAGTAATATGCACAGTAAAAGCCTGATCTTTAACATCAGTTGTGTGCACACAAATGTTCCAACACCTTCTTAGCTCATTGGGAAAAGAGCCTTGTGTAGTAGAACTAAAATAGCTGCGTGCTATTTTCTCTTGGTGCTATACATCTGCCTCTACAATGACAACTAGTAAATGTTCTGGTCATGTTCTGCAGGAAAATATGTTTAGTCTTCTAACTTCTCCTAGCTTTAGAGTAGTCTGTGTGGCTGCTAAGTCTCTCCATTATAGGGGCTGGTGATCTTCAGACTTTCCTACAGTACACACCAGCTCAAACTAGTCTCCAGAGCTAGAAAGGCCTTCCACTGCACTGTACGAGCTCAGCTAAGAGCTAGCAGCAGCAGCACAGCATCTCTGCTTGGAAAAGAGATTTCCCAATGAAAAATATAAGCCAGTGTATCCTTTACATGAAAGGAGACAGCAAGGTCTATGTCTAAATTCCAAGAGGCTCCCATGAGGCTGCAAGAGTCAGCAATATTATCACTCAGGGGACAACAGAAGCATGTATGTCAGGAATGCAGAAACCAAAATAATATCATGTCGGAAATCCCTTGCTGAATTTGTGTGCAGTGCAGGTTTTGGTAATTACACAGTATTACACAGAAGGAAGTGAAAATAACAAAGCAAGGATGTAATATATTCAGTCTTTACCAAGAATATATAGAGCCCGGAAGGACCTGACTTAAACCCAATTATATAATATATCAAATCTAATAAGGGCCCTTGACTGAAGATTTCCCACAGACAGTAGACCATCTAGGCATACCTTTTTTTTTTTTTTCTCCCCTCTTCCAGTACCAGGAAAAAGGATGAAGTTTGTTCTTGTTTTCACTTTATTTCAAAGAACTGGCTCAATTGTTTCAGTTCTAATGACCAAAACCAGAGTGCAGAATTGCTTAAGACAAGCTTGGAAGTCAACAGTAATCGAAAGATTTGAGCTTAAAGTCAATGGTGACAGCATCCAATCAAGCCACATCATTTCAGATAGGTTTGTCAGGGACCTCAGAAAGTTACTAAATGTGTAAGCATTTCCACTGGCACCTCTTACCTGGCTTTGGCATACTTAAAAAGTAGTCTTGTCTAGTTTTGGAGAAGACTTAAAAACTAACTGATCCAGTTTAAGTGTGGAACTACGAAACCCAGGCTCCCAGCTGGACTGTCACATCCTGGTCCTAGAAACTGAAGTCTATTAGAAGTTCAAAGCCTTTTTGTCACTCATACTGTTCCCAGCAGGGAGTATTCAACCCTTTTAATTTTCCTCAAAGTTAAGCCTCAGTTCTGACAGACAAAGCATAATTAGCAGAACATGCTTTTTTCTTTGACCACCTCCAGGTGTAAGAGTACGTATGTGTATACACATGCGCACTGCCTCCTTGTCTGGCAGAAGGATGTATCACTAAGGTGATGTCGGCAAGTTCCAGTGGTCTCCCCAACAGCAGAAAAACAGTGTACAATTACAATTTTGAGTACAAGGTATTGTCATAAAAAATAAAAGGCTTTAAAAGTCATCATTTATAGAGCTGTACCAGGCACAGTGCAGTACAGATACACATTCTTATGATGTTAATGAATTAATATGTTTTGGTACATTTTAAAAATTACAGCATCTAAAAGCTTTATGGCATCATTTCTTTTGACTTATGCCACAGTCATTAATTCGAAAACCAGAGCACAAATAATTAAATACTATGGCGACAGACCAAACTCAGACTCTCATGTATATGAACCCCTGTAGACCTTTTCAATTTTTCCTTCACTTCCTACTAAAGCTAAACATTCCCTCTGCAAGGTAACCCTGCTAGCATACATTGAAAAAAGTGGAATATTAGCAAATTAAATATCTACCTGACAGCTTCATGAGGAGCTCAGATGCTGCCTTGACTGACATGTCCTGCCTCATCACATTTGCCTGTGCTTCCTGTGGCTTGAGTTTCTCCTCAGGGACGTTTGGTGCTGTGGCTTCGGATTCCTGGCTGAACACATAGCCAGGCTGAGACAAGGCTGAACTTGCAGCTTCTTCATCCTTAGGCTCCTCTTTCACTTTAAATTTAGGAGTCAAGGGCTCTTTTTGATTTGCAGCTGTCAAGAGAAGGAAAGAAGTGAAACTTAATAAGGTATGCAATATATAGTCATAGAGCAGCTAGTAACAGGAAGAAACCATAGCCTGAATAATGCTAGAGCAGGTATGGAAGCAAGCATCTCAAACAGTACTCAAGGATGCTTCAAGAGGTAAATAGACTGCTGCATCTTTTGAGACAAAAACTGCATGTACCAGAGCTCAAGAAACAATACTCTGCTCTACAAACCCTGGCCACTGGTTTGTAGGTCTTATATAGGCTTGATGGAAGTTTAGATCATCTGACAAGGAAAATTTGGCAAAGCCCATAAGTACTACATATTGAGTTCTCAGAACATGGAAAAAAGGCAAGAGACAAAGAGTAGAAAGACAGAAAACCTAAGAGGGGAGTAAAATGGAAAAGACAACATATTTTTAGGTCCTAAAAGTTGGTATTTGTTAAGAAAGAGAACAGAGGAATGTTCAGAAGACAGCTCTACACTGGAAGATGCTGTTAGAGCAGTGTTCCAGGTTCTACGTGCATGAAAAAGCAAGCAAGCAAGTTTAAAATAATCCTTTCAAATATTCCATGTAAGCAGTTGCCCAGCCTCAGAGAAGGGAACAGAGTCCTCAGGGCTGCTTAAAATCTACACACTGAACAATGCTGTTCTTGAACAGTCTTTCCAATACACTTTGACAGCAGTAGATCCTTTGTACTGCATTTGGTTGAAGGGATAAAGCCAAGAACATCTCTTAAACAATACTTCCAAACCCAAGCAATATAAATTCCTAGGCAGACTGCGCAACAAACAGGAGAAAGAAGGTACACTTTTTATATTTCTTTATGTTTGACCATTAAGAGGTACTTCCTTCCCTGTGTTTTAGTGGCTTTCTCTTGTTCAAAATTTCACTTTTAATTCGCAGTAACACCAGCAGAAGACTTGCTCAGTGCCCTAAATGCTGACGTGTCTACATCCTTCTCTCTGTTGTACCTTTGTCACCACAAGTATGAAAGGCAGAGCATCTCTCCTAGATATCTTCTTTCTTCCACGTGACAATTCCCTGCCTACCTTCATGAATAACTCTTGCAGATGAGCTCTGTCAAACCTCAGTCAGACCATGGAAGAAGAATGTTCTCCACCGCCCCTTTCACAAGCTGCAGCAGGGCATTAGAAGCCAACATGCACTGCCTGCTGCAGAGAGCTGTTTGCTTTACAAAGCCATTACGTACATGAACAGGAAAAGCTGAGGAGCTGGCACATCACAGGGATGGCACTATCCAGCTGAGGGGGCAGGGTACTAACAGATCAAATCAGGTCCACAAAATCTGGCAACATTCACCTGCTTAAGCCTTTGATCTACTGTCTCCTCCTCTTCACCGCTTCTTACCTAGGGCCCAGCTCCTCACTTTCCTGGCTGATTTTCTCAGATACTCTCAGCAGCTCCCTCAAAATCTGACTCCTAGACAATCTGAATCTTGCATCCCACTGTGAAGTGCCCACCATCTGCCAGAGATCTCAGCCCTAAAGCACGGGATACAATTAGCATCTTTATCACAACCAGACACTTCCGTTTGCTACTTCAAGCTTTGTTCATTTTTGACACAGTCCATTGTTTTGTGTTTGGAGGTAGTTTTTTTTAATATTATTTTTTTAAAGGGACTGCATCAGCCTGTAACACAGTACTTAAATCTTTCCAGTTTATATTTCAGAGTTGTTTGATTTTTCTCCTTTGTTACTGGCTGGCAAACTAATACCAAAGACCAAGATTAAAGCAAGTGGTATAAACAGTGTACACATAAGCAGCACGTACATGCACAACAGTGCTATTCATTACTTCAGAAATTAAATTACCTATATACGTAATTTTTAATGACCTATAAGCACTTTTACCAGTATTAGGAATCACTTTCCATCACCAGGGATAACAATGCTGAAATTATGCTGCCAACAAGTCAACCAGTCTGCAAAATCAGACATAATCTAAACGAGCTCTTCATGAGATCTGTATACTCAGTCTGTCCCTGTGAGGGCCTACAAAACATCACCTATGAGAAATAAAAACCCTGGTCATGGTCTCACAAGCCAGAGGAGTCCTGAAGATGTGTGTCTGGCACTATTACGTGAAGGAGAAAAGAAACACAGATTATTGTTTTTATGTTGCTGGTTCTCTCTACTCTAGTTGCTTTGCTTTGGGCAGAAGACAGAATTAATAAATTAGGAAAGAAGTAGGGGGTTATTTCTTTAATTAACTAACACCACATTCCTTCAACTGACCACACTTTCCAAAAGTCAAACATTTTAACTGTAGACAAATGGAAAAAGTGTAAGAGTTGTTTACCTCATTTTACTTCGCTCAGAAACCCAAAACAAATAAAATAACTAATAAAAAAGCCCTACTGGGTTGGTTTCAACCCAATTGCTTCAATTAATGGCGCTTCTGCTTCAATTAATGGGACTTTTTGTCTGTTTTGAAATATACTAAAGCAGATTCCGGTGTAAATGTAGCCTAAATAGAAGGACGAATAAAAAACAACAGGGAAGGCTGTCCAATCTAGCATATCCATACATTAAAACTAGACAGAAAAAAACCCAACCACCACAGCTAAAACCAAAACCCAAACAATCCCAAAATCAACAAAAATCCCCACCACTTGTCTCTGTCCCATCTTGGATCCAGTGTTATGGGCAAAAGTGCTAACACATAGGAAATAGCAACTATGATGCACCCACTAGCCGTATTAGGAAGAATAATAAACACATGGAAGAAAAAACATTGCAAATAAGGGAAATTCAAAGTTTTGGGATTTTTTGTTTTGTTTTAAATTGGTCCCAGTCAAAACAAACTATGATTGAGCAATCCTTTAAAAATTAGAACTCGACAACGATTAAGAAGATGACGTTGAAGTCTGCTAAAGTGTATTTGAACCACAAAATTATTACCCCCCAGAAGGAATAAAACCTTCTATCTACATACAAAAATAGATACACATACGTATACTTAATTTGTATTTAATTTACATTCATTCTGAACTGCAATGAGAACAGACTAAAGGATGTTTTGCCTGAAGACTGAATCCAAAAAAACCAGCAATTTAATTTTGAAATACACACTGAGAAAAAAAACAACCACCAACAACCCAGAATAAAAGTCAACAAACAAAAGCAAATGCCACCAACAGACAGCAGCACTCTCTCAAGCAGGGCTGATAATTCTCCATTTGTTCCATTCCCCATCCATTTATAAACAGATCAAAGAAGATTCCAGACTGCTGATTTTTATCTTCCTGGCATCCAGAATCATTTGATCCATTTGGCAAAAGTCGATGATGAAAGTCGTAACACTTTCCTCAAACTGCCAAATGCCATAAGAAAAGCTTTGGGCATCTGCCACTAATTTGAAACACTCTGCTAACTGCATCAGTCCCCTTACCAGGATTCCTAAATGCTCTAAATGTTTACAATTGAAAGAGGAAAAATGGGCTGATTACTTCAAGCCAAGCTCAATGTTACAAGTCACAATCAGGAAGTCACCGTTTCATCTGTCTAAGCAAAGGACATGAGAAAGGAAATGAAAACCCACAAGAAAAATGCTATCACAAAAAAAGGCCACGAGAAAAAAAAAGCGTCTACAGAGTCATCACAGTTCCTTTCGATGCAGACACCACCACAGCACATTGCTGGTTATTTTACAAGTGATGCCTGGCTACCACTACAAAGATATGAGAGAGCAGGCCAGTCAGAGCTAAGGGAAAAGGGGAAAGTGAGGACACATTCCAAAAGGCACTGCAATTTGAACTGGTCTCCTTGAGATCTTGCAGTAAAACCTCCCTTTGTGATTCTCCTCAGAGCCACCATGGCAAGAGAACCATGGCATGACTTGTACTGAGAAAGAAAGAGGAGTGTTTTATGCAGGTGCTGCTGGAGCTAGAACATCTGAATGGCACGGGGAGCCTTCCATTCCGGGTGGTAAATTGTGAGCTGGGGTGACTGAAAGAAACTAAGGACCTTCGACAGATCAGTTCTGCAGTATTTGGAAGACACATTTGCCCAGCTCTGGGCATCCTTGTCCTGAAGGCAGCTGTGGTCAATAAAGGGTAGGACCTGAGTCCTCACGCTAGTAACTGGAATGTGCAGGTAGGTGTTGGCATTCTGCATGGAGACTACAACCTATATTTGATGACATTCAAGAAGTAAGAGGTACAAAGACTGCAGAAATTGCCGCTGGTGAGCTTTGCAAGAAAAACCTGTGCAATTCCAACCTGTTGGGGAATTTCCAGACTAGGACCCAACTGGGATGATAAATAATGTTCAGCTGATTAAACACAGGGGCTCTCTACATGGTAAGTGTCCCAAAAGGACAAATACTGTTCTGTCCTTCTGTCAGGACAACCTAGCTGGACTCTCATTTATTTGTAGTGCCTTCTGCCCCAAATATTCATCTGTCCCAGAGCACCTTATGTTACCTAACCCACCTGGGAGTGCTAACTCAACTACATCTCATTTTCAAAGCGCTCTGCTCTGAGCCAAATAAACTAACCTACAGGGCTCCAAGGAAGAGATGGGAACTCTCAGTAAGAAAGCTACTTATGACTCAACGGCACTCAGCATTAAAACATTTCTTTTTATCAAAGCAGTGGCATGGTAAAGTAGACAATCACGAGAAGCATGATGATGCCAAGACTTTCTAACTCTGGGCTTCCAGAGACCACTTAAAATAGGATGTCTTTCAAACCATCTTGCTTAAGTATGTTGAAAATGTGTAAGCAGTGGTTAGAAAAGGCCAGCTAACTATCCTTATCTTCTCTAACATTGCTTTTGTTGAAGGAGCTGTATCTGAGCAAAATGAGACACAGCACTGGATAATAACCAGTCCTGCTACTGTCCCCTCCAAGTTTCACAGTGTTGTAGTCCAAGTGGAATGAAGCAATTAGGCAAACTGCTAACACACTGGTAGGACCACACGCATCCCCTCATGGCCCACGATGTCTGTTATACAACCAAAGTCCCACCCGCTAAACAAGTTTGTAATATCTGCCATGACCATCTTCTCCTTTCAGGGTAAAACTCAAAATAACAGCAGAACACCCAAAAATCAGAGGAAGATGGAGAAAGGGGGGAGGAGAGTGAAAGGAGCAAAGGCAAACTAGTTGCCAATAGGAAAGAATTTTTTTGCAGCATGGAAGTTTCTTCTCACTACAAAGGCACCGAAACAGAGGAGAGAAACACCACAAGACTGACCTTTATGTTTGTTTAAGAAAACCAAACCAAACCAAACAATCAGAGATGATTGAACTAACAATGTTTTCAATTCCTGTTTTGCATAGATGTGAGAGAAAGCCTCTTGAGCTAGGACTTCTTGAGCTAGGACTTCTGCTCAGGGTAACGGTGTAATCAGGGAAAGAAAGCCATCAGTCTAGACTAGTTTTATACTCCAAGTATAAGAGTTTGTGTAGATATTAAGAGTAATTTGTAAGCACAGAGCTGGTACAGAATCATGTCTTAAGTTGTACTGGGCTGAATACAGAAAAAAAGCAGTTTGATATTCTGCATCTTAAATGACAATCGGAACAGCGGCTACACCGCTTTATCCTGCTAAACTCTACGTATTCCTTCAAGGTGCAAAACGTGGTGGGTATCATTTCAAGGGTGTTGGGAAATGACAGATGTAAGACTATCAATTGCTGAAAAGAGATTGTAAGGGTGGTGACATTTCAGTGGCAAAGATTAGTACAAGCTTTTATTTGCCTGAGTTTTAATTAGTTTTGCTATTGTCCTTTTTTCAGTCATTTTAAATTAAAGGTCTGTATGGAAATGATGAAAATATGAACCTGGAGAGACAATTTGAAGACAAACTTTGATGCCATCAGGGGTATTTACACTGAGAGCAGCATTATGGAATTCACAGTATTTTTAAGCTAAGGATATGGCTCAGTAATTGCCAGTCCTGTTTGCTTACATATTTTAATCGAAATTTTACATTCTGGCATAAACTATGAATGCTAAATATAAGCAACATGGCCTTTTCTTTGGAACTTGCTACACAAATACATCAATTACAACAATTTAATTGGATGTGCTTTTATTTTATTAAAAATAGCTGTTTGAAGAGTTGAAGCCCCTCAGTTCAGCACTGCTGATGGCAAATGCTGGAACTTTTCACATGACTTGTGTTACCTTTAAGGAACACAGTAATTTCAAGAGCCAGACAGAACAAATAACCTGATTACTCAGCTTACCTACTAATATTTTGTATGTAGCTGTCTGATGATTTACAGTTTCATTAATCCATTAATGGAATGCAAAGTCCAAATATTTTGGACAGTCAACAAAATCCCATGGTGGCATTATTTTCCAAAATAAAGATTTGACTCCTCACACAATAGTGCCAACAGATGTAACTTCAACTGGGAGAAAATGCTGTTTCTCACTCGTTTAATATGGAGAGCCCCAAACCCTCAGCACGTTCGCTCTCCTTTCTCCTATTTTAAAGTTTTTTCCATGCAAGTAACTTGGGGGACATAAAAAGAACTGCCAAAGCAGGGCACACTTGGTAATACATGCCATCATGAGATGAAGAGCCCCGCTTTCTGGAGTAATGCACTGGGTGAACACAGAGAGGTGGGGGAGAGAGGCCAGCAATGAAGTATGCTTTACAATTACTCTTTCCACACAGAATTCCTTTGAGATCAATAGTGCAAGAATCCCACTCATTTTAATGGGATTCATTTATTTTCAAATGTTAGGAAAAGTAACTGCGGCACAGAACTGCAGCACACCAATAGCTTCACGAGAGTACACAGGCTGTTGTAAGCTGGATCACCGGGAAAGCTGGGGTTTATTCCAAAGGAAAACAAGCCTTCAAAGGGGGTGGAAGGACATCAGTAGTTAAGGAGATGTGTTGTGTAATGTCTGCCACTGAAACCTTTGAAACGGGAAAAGCAAATACTCTGCAAATTAAGATATGGATGCAGTTACAAAGTCTTAAGGTGGAATTATTGGACATGGGGAAGAAAACATTCTGGCAAAGCACTGACCCACCAAAGCACCCAGGCAACTTAAAGCAGACAAGCAGTCCTACTGAAATAAGAGGAGGAAGGTTTGAATGTAAAAAAGTGCCACGCTTTAATATCCTCCTATTTATACATTGAGTCACCTACTAATTGTCTTTACAAACAATAACCCTTTCTGAATTTAAATAAAATTTCAGAGAACCCTTTTAAATTTCTTGTGGATTTAAAAGCATCTCCTACCTTAAACTAGGACCTAGTGAATTGAGTCTGGAAAAAAACCCAGTTATGTTCTTATGTGCAGATTTACATTTGGTGATGTGCACATTGCCTTATTGCATAAAACACGTAACTAAAACACTTTCTGGCAAGCAATGGCACAGAATTAGGGCTGAAAGGATCTCAAAAGGTCATCCACACCCATGTTTCTCAACATCTTTAAATTTTAAAGTTCCTCTACACCTTTCTGGAGAAAAATCAAAATCAAAATCAGAAGCCATTTTGAGCAGTCTCACCACAATTCACTTCTGGCTCACTCAAAATCAGGTCTAACTTTGAACATCTCTGTAAACTTTTTTCCCCATTTAGCTTCTCTACAGCTCACTGCTTGTTTTTGTTCAGCTGAAATTTCTTGCTACTGCTTCTGATGTCCTGTGGTTCACTGACTGAGATACACAGATCTAGTTCATCCTACTGCTTAAGATGTGATCAGTAGATGACAGGTACTTATCTAACCTGCTTTTAACTTTCTGCAGTGGCAGAGATGCCACAATCTCTCTAGCCAAACTATCACAGTTTAGCTACCTCAACTTACGGATTTTCCTAATGCCAACTTAAGCCCCACAGCAATATAGACCTGTTATTTTTGGTCCCCATTATGATGAATCACCAAAAGATTACTTCCTTCTGTCCGTGACAAACTTTTAAATGCATTAAAGGCCTATTAATGACTCTTAGCCTTCTCTACAGGCTTCACAACTCACTCCCTTTTGTCCATTCTCACTGGCCATGTTTTCTAAGCCTCCAGTCATTTCTGCTGCTCTTCTCTGAAGTCTTTCCAACTGTCTGCACTCTTCATAAACTACAGTGACAAAACCTTGGACTTCAGCAAAACTGAGAAGAGCAGGACTGTATCTCCCTTCTCTGAGGCTGTTTCTGTCTACATCCCAGTACAATGACTGCCTGTTTCACACCAGTAAGGCATTGCTAACTCCTGTTCCTTTCCCACAGAACTGTTACCCAGCCAGTTGTTCCCGGGTTTGCATTTGTGCAACTGTGCACATATTTTACAGATCTCTTTTGACTGTGACTCTTCTGACTGGGAAGTACTTTCAATGTACTGTTTTCCAACCATCTGATACCCGCTTCATCTAGGCTGGAAAGATACTACATTACACAATCAGAAATAATACTGAGAATCAAGATAATATACATGCCTATTAAGATTCCATTTTAAAATTCATAATAGTTAAAAATATAGCCATTTTGCAGCATCTTTCACCCTCGGTGCACCAGTTACACTTCTGGAAACTGTAATCCTTCAGTACGAAGGGAGATGAGCGCTCCCGGGAAAGTAAGAGGCTGAAACTGCACAGAAATGAAAACCAACAGGCCCTGAGGTCTCCCATGAAACTGGAGGCTCACAGACTGACACCAGCCAAGAAGAGGAGCAATAAACATTGGCAAGCAGAAATAAAGTTCATTTAAACCATCAAAACTCAATAAGAATAAATGCCAAATTCTAAAAGTCTATGTATCTATCTACTGCTTCTTTCTTAGCCACAAGGCCTGTCAGAGAAGAAAATTAGATTGTTTTGACATAATTTGGTCTTGACAAATCTATGTTGGCTGTTACAATTGGCATATGCAATTTGAGATGTGAAAAGATTTATGTCACTGAAAAGGTAGGGCCAATAATTGAAGTTCTGATGGGCGTAACAAGAGAGTGTTGTAATAAAGAAATTACTCAAAGGAACTCAGTTCAGCACAGCAAGCAGTCAAAAAAATGCAGCTAATACTTAGCCAACTTGCTAAAAGAGAATGACTTCTACTCTAAATTTATGCACACTGTACAGAGGAAAGCGTGAGCTAAATGTATACAACACAATACAAATCTCAGGAGAAAAGAAATGCCTTTCCTTTTAACATTGCTCTTCTTGTGTAGTAAACTTAGTGACTGGCAGTACATTTTCATCCAAATATGCACACATACAAAATTACAGATACATCTCACTCCCTTAGTGACTTTATAACATGTTGCTAGGTAACAGTACATATAAGTCAGGCTTCAAGACCTTTAGTAAGTCACCATAAAATAACTGCAAAGGCCTTTTGCATGAATAATGTACATTTGAATCCTTTTTCTGATGCCAATGGATGAAAACACGACTGCCAAACTGTAAACAGCTCCCCATCAACTGCTATGTGAAAATCAACCCATCAAAGTGCTGTATGTTTTCTCAGCTTTCAGGCTTTCGCCCCTCTCCTGCTTTCTGTTCTCACTCTTGCTACTTGCAGCCATCATGAGCACCACAGGTTAATACAGCTGATGTGTTGAACCAATTCGTGCCCAGCAACGCAAATTTAAGACAGATATCAAAACGACAACATACTGGGGACAGCAGTCAGGCAACATAAAATACACATTTCATATAGAGTCCAAATTTGAAACTCAATAGAAGAATGTACCACTAAAAATTGTACAAGCAAATTAAAACACACTCATCCTCACTCATTTTTTGTTGGTCGTAAGTTATATCAACAGATTATTTGGGGGGGTTTACGGGGAGGTTTCAGTGGCTTCTTCCAACCCACACAGCAAAGCATTTTTGTCAGCCCATTTCACCTCCTGCTTATCCTCAGGTCTTTTCCATTTTCCCAGTTGGCACCATGAAGCCTCAGGCTTGATTTCTTGTGTTTACCCATTCTACTTGACTCCCCACAGGAACTGGGATCCCAGAAGTGTAAAGGTCTGGGCAGCTGAGGACAGCAAGCGCTTCCTAAATAAATGGCTGCAGTTTCACCAAAGCAATGGCACTGGGACAGAGCTAATTGCTTAGTTTACCTGACAATAAAATTTGCCAAAAATGCAACTTACATCCCATTTAAGGGACAAGAATGACCAATTGTTCTCTATTGAGAACAGCATCTTCTGCCATAGTGACTGCCATGTCCCTGTGAAACAGAGGTTTCTTCAATGACCTTTTTCCTGACTTTTCTCTTTAAAAAGTGAAAGGCTGTTTTGGAAAGCATTTAGTAAAGCACATTCCCCCAACTCGTCCAACCGTCAAATCAATAAAAGAGTACATAAAATACAATAGATCCACCCTAAACACATCTTCCACTTCATAGTCTCACATATGAATATCGTTCTGACAGTGAAAGAAGGCACAATAAACACCTGCTTTGCATTAGACATGGATTGCAATAAAAGCAGCCAAAAAATTTAAAAGCTGTTCATAAATATCAAGGACCATGCTTTTTTAAGTCTTACTAATCAAGAAATGCAGTAATATTCATACTTCACATGTATTTACAAGTTAGACCTCAACACTACTCTGAAAGGAAGGTGACCCATACTTTACTGATCCTATTAAACAGATAGGTCAAGGCAGAGAATTTTCTAACATGCTGGGAGCTTGTGACCCTCAGTAATTTCAAACCACAGCTACAGATGTTCAGAATGCCTAAGAAACACACCAAATGAGATTTGCCAAGGTAAGTGTCAATGAACATGAAAGCCTGGATAAAAAGTTCTCACTCCCAAGCCCAGCAGTTAAAGAGCAAGATCCCTCTCTTCTCTCACTGTTTCCCCTCCTCCCTCCATCACACACCTCTCCTTATCAAAAGAAACAAGAAATTATTAATTAAGAAGTTGCAGTGTTTTCCTCCCTGCAATTCCATGACTTAGCAAACCCAAGGCAAAGTGTTTCTTAGCCCACAAAGAGCAGCTGACGCTGCCACTTGCTGCTCAATTACCTGACAGCTTCATAAGAAAATCTGATGCCATCTTGACAGAGATGTCTTGGCTGAAGAGTGCTGATGCTGTATTGGCCACAAAGTCAGAGGAGTCTTTCAGCTTTGTGTTGTTGGGAGCTCTGTCAACAGTGCTAAGAGCAAAAGGTGCAGCTGAAATGCCGTTGTCATCTTTGGGCTCTTCTTTCACTAGTAAAGGTGGAATACCTCCACTAGGCTGCCCAGCCACATCAGGTGTTTTAGATACAGATGCTGATCCCGTAAGGTCAGGTCCACCTCCTTCCCTCTGTGGTCCCAGGCAGGGGTCACTGTTTAGCTGCGGTGACCCCTTCGCCTCAGTTTCTGGCATTTCCTCCTTCACTTTGGATTCTGTCCTGAGGAAATGTTGATGACAACGCATATGGAGTTTGAGGCTGAAGTGGCGGGAAGAGGTAAAAGGGCATAGCTGGCATTGAAAGGTCTCACCCCTGTCTTGGTGCTGATGAACCTGGTTCAAGAGGTGAAAGATAAAAGCATGTATTAAGCAAAACAGTTTAGTAGCATTATAGAAATCTCTACTCTACACTTCTAAGAGTATTTGAAAAGAAGAAGTTAACTAATGAGCGAACTCTTCTTTCTGAGCACTTGGAAAGAGGTCAGGCTCTAAGAACAGTAGGATTCTTTCACACATAAGTCAAAGAATATAAACATCAGACTCAACTAAAAAAAAAAAACAGAAATCAGGAACATCTGTTTCTGCAGCATGGAAATGATGAAGTCTGCTTTGGATCAAACCGTCCTTACAACCAGATCCTGATGAACTGTCAGTGCAGAAAGAGACTTCCAAACTGTAACTAGTAGCTTTCTTGATTAAAAACCAACCGAACACACCAACCAGTATCTATTACAGGATCTGCTAAGCACAATCATTCTGTGCAGCCTCATAAATAACAGCTGTTCAGAGCAACCCAGCAAAGCACCAACCTGCATAGCAATGTCCATCAGTGAGTCATACATCATTAGAGTGAAAATACAGCACCTGACAATACCAAAGCACTACTGGAACAGTTTGTTGCAAATTAATTCTACCAGAAAATAAATAGCTCTGTTATGAGAAAATGCAAACATAAGACATGGTTGTTTGCCATTTATTCTATTTTATCAGTCCATTAAAGATCACAGTTAATCTTACTGTCCTCTTCCTTTGACTGCAGGCTCTCATGCTCCAGGATGACTAGAATGCCTAGTATCCTTAAGCCCAATCAGCATTACCTTCTGAAGGGAACACCATCCATCCATCCATCCATCGTGGTTCACATATTTGAACAGACACGGTCATTAATATGAAGTATACACATATAATTACACCATTTCCTGTTTAACACAGTTACTCATGAATGGGAAGCAATAACTGAGCCCAGCCACAACACTGGCAGGTATACAGAGAAGTTTTTTCCCTAAAGCTTCACAAATTAATTTTAAATCCTGACAGTAGCACTCCAGGCTACTCTCTGCAGAAACGCCGGCAAATGCATGCATTTGTTCCTTACTAATTGATGATCTTGTGACCAGGACTAACTGGCACCAGACTGAGCTCCACACCTTCATTTTCACTTGTGACTCGAGTTGTTTGGAAACATTTCAGTGAGGCAAATTTTTGTTGGAAGATGGCAATTGTTGAATGCAAAATATTTCACCTGAAACACAGAGAGGTTTGATGAATTCTCAGCAGACAAGGTGCGATTCCCTTACCCTACTGGGTGACACTCTACCACCGCTGCCTGGGCTTGGCTCAGAAGCAGCCAGCTGTGCCAGGAATCCAAGGCTTGCTGCTCTAGCCTTGGGGTCCAGAAGCCCCAGGAGCTCCAGCCCTAATCAAAGCACAGCTCTACACCAGGGCGCCTGAGAAGCTTTGCTTTCGCTAAGGCTTTCAGTACTTTCCAGGTTCCTGCAGAGCCGAGATCTAGATCCCGAGTGTCCTGCTGCTGATGCTGAGGAGCTCTTGGGTAACAGCAGCATTTCCTGACACACTTCTGTCAAAATTCAGGTTGGGAGTTTTCCATGGTTGTAGATACGGCCCGATTAATTTTCTGTATTGTAAGAGGAATTCAGTTGCAAGCTCTCACCCAACAGTTCCCAGCTCTACATACACAGGACCTGAATTCAGGTCTGCTGAGATGCAAAGATGAAACACATCCCTCTTCTAGTCCTTTTTGCATTCAGTGAAGACACATTTCATTAGTGCTGTACAACTTTCCATTCAGTAGCTCTTCGAGGGCTCTGGAGATTAGGTACTAAACAAACAGACAGCAAGGAGAATTTCTCTTGGCCAGCAACTTTACAGAATGATATTCTCGATGTTGCATAAACAAGACATTTACAGACAAAGTAACTCTAGATTCTTATAATTGCACCTGACAAAAACCAAAACAAAACATAAAAAAATAGAAGGTAATGCTAACCTAAGACACCTTTAAAGCAACAAACTTGCAGAAGAATAGCAGCACAATAAATTCTAAATATTAACAGGCTACAATGGAAATGCCAACCAGATTGCCTATCCACGCTACTGCAAACAGGATGATCTGTGAGCACAGCAGAATGTGACCACTCTCCTTCATGAAGAGCACTGAAATGTAGTAATGGCAGCAAGTTCTCTCACCATGGCAACTTTAACTCTTACACCCACTAAGATTCTGTGAGCCAGGGTTTCTTCTCCAGGATCCCCTTGAATCAACATTTTCCTGCCTACATATTTAACTACTTCTTCTAGAGGCCCCTTATCACAATCATCGATACAATGAAGGCTGTCACTGCTGCAGTCAGGTGGCAAAGTCTGTGTGGGAGCCCACCTCCTCTCCTCAGGAGTGTGGCATGCAGCTGTTGAGAATGGATCAGATCACGACAGGACTGATTTATCTGATTTGGGTTTTTCTCCCGCCCAAAGACAACAGCAGGATCACCGATCAATTTCTCATAAATCAAATTACATTTATAATTTGCAGCCAAGGAATGATGGAATTTAAAACCAAATATTTTGAAGTTTGAAAGGAAGAATTTTAGATCTAAAAAAACCCCAAACATATGAAACAACAGCAAGTCCAATATTTAGTTCCCAATGTCCTGAGTAAAAAAAAAAAAAATAAATCTTATGTTGGGACTTATTTAAACAAAAAACCAACCAAACAAAAAATTAAAATGTTCATGCTATTAGAAATAGAAGCTAAGAATTAAAGTCTCTTTAAAGGAAAAACTCACTTATTTTCTCATTTGCCAGCAGCTAAAAGAGCCAGGAATTGCCACTCTACGCTATTCGGAGGGAAAAGTCAAGGCAGCAACTACTTGCTGCAGAATAAGAAACAAGAAACCCTGCAGAGCTACACAGAAAGACACAGGGGAGATATCCAGGTCACGCAAAGTTAGAGTCCAAAAAGCTGTCTTCTCCCTCCACGAGACACAGAATGCTCTTGCACTTTACTAATGCTACTCAAACCATCAGATGTCCTCTTTAGACTCAACTAGGCTGTTCCTACAAAGAACCACAGGCAGGAGGAGACAAGAGGGCAGCTGACAGGTTTTCTCCAAAGTCCAGTCTGAGCCCATTGCTGCCAGATCTGGATCTCTGAATTACGCTGCAGCAAACCACAGTGCCTGGCACTTTCAAAATGGCATCAAACTCCTGTTTGACTTATGTCAGGAACATTTAAGGACTTCTGTCTTGGGAGTTTATTTCAGATATTCTCCTTGACTGTGCAAATCATCCTTTTTTAACCTGACAGTCCTCCTGGTCTCATGCACATGCAATGTTTTTCAACAGAACTTTAGACTCCTTAGAAACTTTAAGCATTGTTGAGGACTTGGGTACAAATTATCTATTCGTCAATTTTAAAAAAATTATTTATTTCATTTCTCTTGCTGCCTCCTCATTCTTAAACTGCAGGAAAGAAAAAAAGAGGCCGTCCAATTTGTCCTCTCCATCACATGCATTATTTCATCATACCTCCTTTCCATACCTGGCAGACCCCTTTTTTTCCAGTTTCTTTCTTCAAAGGCAGTTCTTGCCATCCCACTAATCAATTTCATTGCCAGCTTTTAAAAACCCTTCTATTTCTGATACATCTTTTTGATGCAGTGACCAGAAGTGAATACCCAAAGTGGCAGCATGCCATATGTTAATAATAGCATTGTAATGGTTTTGGTGTTATTTCTCTTCTATTCTACAGACACTCGGGTATCTAATGTACTTTTTAACCACTACTGCTGCACATACCAAGAGAAGGTTTTTGTTGAGCTGTCTACAGCGATACCCAGAGATTTTCCATGAGTAGTTACAGCTCATTATATCAGACAGCCAGGTGCATGACTGCTCATGTTTCCAAAGTGCAGTACCTTGTATTTGTCAACAGTAACTCATTTGCCCCCTTGTTTATCCGTAAACCAGCCTTTTTATTCCCTTTCAAGCTTTCCCTTTTCTAATCTCGATTCACACACGCAGGGTTGTTCCGTCTGCAATTCTCTTAGCCACAGTCATCATTTTGCACAGATTGCATTTGCTAAGACATGCACAATTCCACTCTTAGCAGTGGAACACCCCTCTGATACTCTTTTTTCATGGTTAAAATTGCTAATTCCTTCCTACCCTTTGTTTTACTGTCTTTTGGTGAATTTCTTAATTTGCCATAGTACATCACATCACTTAATTTATTTGGCAGCTTCTCAGGGAGAAGCTTTGCCAAAGGCTTTTTTAAAGACCAAATAAATTTCAACTGGTTCTCAAGTCCATGATTTTCCTGACATGCCCAAAACATCTTAGTAAAAGAACACATGATTTGCTTTTACAGAAACCGCATGCCCCTATCGTATCACATCATTCACTTCGTTGTATTTTTTCTGTTACGTTTTCTGCTGACATACTGACATTTCTGGTATCATAGTTTCTCATAGCATCAGCAGTTTCTTAAATCATCTTTTCATACTTAAAAGCAACATCCCATATGATTAACCAGACGATTCAAGTCATGGGAAGTACGCAGCGGCCTGTACAGATGTGCCACAGTTAGAATACAGGGGATCCCACCTTGGAGGGTACAGCGGGGTACAGCTCGGGGTGAAGGCAACAGTGACATAGGCATGACCTGCAGTTCTGTAGTACTGGCGAGGCAGAACTTCTCCCCTTCCTCAAAGATGGGGTAATGCTTTGCACAGACTCTCCAGTTATGAGGCATGGGAAGGGAAGGACTGGCATTCACCTTTCTTCTGTGGGAGTTAACAGGGTTTTTTCATTATTATTTTTTAAATACTCAGAATAAGAGGAAATTAGGGTTTTTTTCTAAGAACGTTCATCTCTAAGCAGCTTCAGAACATGAGTCAGGGTGCTGAATCCATTCACTGCTAGATTTGCTCCCAGCTACTCACTCTTCACTTACTTTCTGTGTTCTAATGATCAATCTTTGCTTTTTTCTCACCAAATTTCAAGTGGATTAACATTTCCATGAGGGGCATCTGTTTAAGTGACTACTACAGCCTGGTCACTTGACCACACCTGTCTAGCCACTGATGGTTTCTTCTGATTTGTTTAGTTTATTTGTCACGTCTTTTAGTAAAATGCCCTCTTCTACAACTACAGCTGAGTACACTTAAGAGGTTTCCATTCTGCATCTGTCATGTGCCCTCTGCATTTTCACTGCATGTTCTTGTCTGACAAGTCCCATTATTTTTAAAATATCACTTTCAAAACTTTCAAAAGTTTAGTGCTACAGTGCTAGTTTTGACACGGTCATTCCCCTCAGGACACATACATTATTTATGTAGTATTTTATTTTTGAAATTATTTCCTTGTCTTGCTTGAAAGCAAAGGAAAAATGGGGAAAAAAAGCCCTTCTGCAGGGCTGGACTGGACTATGTGTTAATTGTTTGGGTTTTTTTCATTAAGATTTAAATTATCAATGCATATCCTGTTTTATCCTTGTCTCATAAGCAAAAAGTGACAAGATTAAAAGGCAGATATTTAAAGTCACTCGTGACACCTGCCTGAGAGTCAGGGACACAGACTTCACTTGCTGGAAAGCTGTGCCAGTTTGTATTACCTCCTCTGGACTGAGGGGAGGCAATGGAATCGCAGGTGCCTCCCAGGGCTCTTCAAGATTAGCTCAAGCCAAACTAAACAAAAACTCCTCCCATAAAACACAGTCAAACTCCTTCTCCCAATATGGTGAAGATGCTTTGAAAGAATACCTGTCCCATACTTCACCAGGAAGGATTAGAAATGCTAATTCAGTTGTCTGGCCCTGTCTGATGAAGGAAGAGGGAAAAGTGAGTCACTAAGAAGTAGGGAGCACCTGGCTACATTTTCAGGGCCTTTCCTTATTCCCACTACCATCTAATGAGGCTGATTACAACCCTCTTCCTATTACACAGGAACATTAATCTGAGGTCTCAGTTATATGTGCCCTCTTCATAAACAACAGAAGCAGGAGGATCCCGTGGTTGAGCACCACCTGACCTGTCTGCCATTGCATGTAACTTTTCTGTTATGCTTAACCTTTTCTTTCCTCATTTTCTGTCTTCCCATCACGTTTCAGCATGTGTTTGCAATGCCCAACTTCTTTTCCACTGCTACAAGTGCTGGCTCACCGGTTTCTGCCTTACATCTATATAGCAGCACAGGGAACATTTACAGATATTATTTTTGGCCATATGCTCCTCTTCCTCATTCCCCCTTCCAAGTGCTCAGGCTAATATCCTGTTGCTTTCTTGGAACATTTCTGTATGATCTCACAGCCTATCCATCCACCAATTGCTGAGGAAGGTAAGTGCATGATCCAAAGACACCAATCAGCCAAAGCCTGACTGATGCTTGCGGTATTGCTCTGAGGTAAATTTAATCCCTACCTTCCTACTAGGAAAACCAGAAAAGCCTGAATACATCTTGCTGAATTACACCACCCCTTTCCATTGCTTTCTGCAGATGAAGTACATAAAATACACCCTCTCAAGAAAACACCACATTCCAACGGTATATATATTTAGATCAATAGAGAGGAGGATGCAAGCACAACCCTTGCTGCCTGCATGGACAGGACACCTCTCTCAGTTACCCACTTATTTTGTCCAGCTCCATTTTCAGTATTCTCAGCACCCCTGGAAACCACACCACGATACCAGAATTAAGTCCTGAGATGCTACCCCCAGGTTCCTGGAAACAAAGGCCAAACCTCGTGGTTACGCACACACTATAATTTGTCTCCAAAACTAATAAAATTCCATACTATGACTATTTTAGGATTTTTCTAAGGTGCCTATCACTGTGGAATCTAAATGCAATATAACAATTATACACAACACTGCGTGCCTTAAAAGGCAGTCTACTCAGCCTCCCTTGTTCACTGTGTGTCCGTGTGGAAACTTTCTGCTTCCCTTCTTGCCTTTCACTTCCTCACCTCCAGTTGTGAGTGGGTCCTGGCAGAGTGCCCTGACTGGAAGAATGCTTCATCAACATAGTGGGTAGCATGTGTAGATCTGAATATGGGTCAGGGCTGGAATCAATCCAGCTCTCTATTAAGGTTTTTCGCTAGCAGGGGACAAGACAGTAAAAATGTTGGCAGTGTTGTATTCTGGGGCAATCAGTTGGACATGTTATAGTTACCATAAGATTGCACGATATTTACACTATATAGCTATTATTTGTTAACCTAAATATACACACAGTAAGAAAGGTTTATATGGGCATACATGAGCCACTTGTGGAAATTAAATCTTTAAATAACAAGTTCCATTGGAAAGTGCTGACAAGAACCTAGAAGAAAAAAGAAAGTGCTTCAGCTCATGCATGGCTGTGCTACCTAGGGAGGAGGGCTGCATCTGGACAAAACACCTCAACGGGTTTTGTCTGTCATCCTTATCAACAGAACATAACTGAAAACTGAAAAGCACATAAAGGAACAAAGCTTGGCTTGTGAGTGTATCCTAGAATAAAAACTGGCTTCTAATGAATGGCAAACACCAGCCTAGTACCCTAATTTTGAGAAGCCTTTTTGGTTTTGCAAAATGCGCCTTCACCTGTAGCCACAGCTGACTCATGGGAAGGGAGAGAGACAGAGGCAGCTCTCCCTTTGTGGGTTGCCTGCCAGGAAGGAGATAAGGCCAGACAGCTCCCAGAGGATCCCAGGACAACGAAGAGAACTGAAAAATCCGACCGGCATAACCAGAACGCTGCATCCTAAGCAGCTCCCAGCCGTGCTGTACCATTCCATTTTGAATGCTGCTGGCTTACACGCGTGTTAGTTATTATAACCTCATACTTATTCACATTGAGATTTAGAACCAACACTTTTTATAATGAGAATAGAAATATGGTATTTTTTATTTTTAAACTTATCAATTTATACTTCTAACAAAAAGAATTCAAATTATGTCTGATGGACACATGACTAACATGCCCCTACCTCATTCACCGGCTGCAATTCTGATGTGGCAGAAAGTATTTTTACAAATGGTCTACTCAGCTGAGAAGTGTATGAAACCCACTGAAATTAAGGCAAAACATTATCTTTCAGATTCTTGTGCCTGAGATTCCTTACATCTATCCATAAGACTATAACAAGGACAAAAGACCACATATAGGACATCTAGCTTTGCAAGACAGTTACTTTCATCTTAAACAGGGAGCAGTTTTACCAGCAGAGACCACCGAATCCCTCACGACCTGCATGAATGCACTGCACTGACCGAGGAAACTTCAGATCCTACCTCCACAGGAAGGCTGAAGGTGGCTGTAATCTCTTACTTGTGTCAGGCAGCTTGGCTCTGACCTCAGCGGTGTCTAAACATTACCTGGTAATAATTACTGTATTACCAAACAATTAACACTACTTGTTACATGTCTCTACAAGGGTCTGTTTTAAGATGGCATGGGGTCAGTTAATGAAGGGGTTTATGTTAGGTGGGAAGCAGAAAAGAGCACAAGGGCTTCATATAGCCATCAGCTTGATAGCACAGAGAGACAGTGAAAGAGTTCCTAATTTTCTCCAACATCCTGCCTGTGGCCACCTATGGAAATCACAACCAAAAAGGAAGGGATAGACACTCAACCTGCAAACACTTAATTCCAAAAAGAAGAAAAAAAAATAAATCAAACCTGGGAACAAGAATTTCTGCAGGGAATAATAGGGGTGTCCTTTACAAAGCAAGGGACTGCAACAGATCTTTCCCAGGGACTAGCAACCTTTGAGATGATGCATGCTTCTGTGCAGGTTATCAACCAGCAAACCCAAAAAACCCCTTACTTATTAGGTTGTGTTCCCATTTTTTCTGCTCATATTCTACTCTGGATGGCCATCTGTACCTTCTAGTCTACATGGAACACCAAGTCCTAAAAGAGCGAGCCATAAACACCAAACCCAGTTGAACCTCATAAGGACTGGCACAATACACCAAGGGATATGCCTGGGAAGAGTGCATCGGTCCACAGTAGAAGATTAAGGGATGAGCCTTCAGACTTTAGGGGGATGATTTCACACCTAGCAGAGACCTGAAATACAGCAAGATCTGCTGTTGTGATCAGCGGAATCATCTCAATCATTTACACTGAAGTGAATACTTGGGTGTAAAGCAAGGTTAGATGCCCATCTAGTGACCTCAGGTTCCGCAAGAGGATACAGCTGAACAGGCATTTCTGTCCCTCTCCACACCAGTCTGGTACCCTGCTACACACATTTGTCTAAACCAGACAAAATACTAACTATAATAAAATATTTCACCATTATAAATTATAAAATTGAACTGCATTAAGAATGGAAACTTTTTGCATGTCATCTTCTTCATCCTTGGGGTAAAGAGACAGGTACAGTTTTTTACTCCATCAAGCATGTTCTACAGCTTGCAAGACCATGCATTTCGTATGTTGCAACCTTGTTGTACTCCAGCTTGGCAGACAGAGAGTTCTTTACACTTTTATATTTTTCTGTATCAAGACAGCTGTGGCTTGCTTCAAATGTCATCTTCAGTTTGAGCCTAAAATTTAGGCTGAGTTAAAAGCACACTTAAAACAGTGGAGACACTCGAAAACAAAACATGACAGTATAATCTGTCATTCATTTTGGTTTGGCTGCTTTGCTGCTGAAGTGCCTGCAGTTAAAAGCTACAGCAAGAAAGTTAGAACTGCAGACCTGTCTGTAGGAAGTAATGGAGAGATGCCCCAGTAGTGCTGGCCAGGTTGGTATGGCCACTCAGTAGGAAGCAATGGCACGTGGAGATAGTGGCATCCTGAAAAGCAGTGCCACTGCACCTGCATGGTGTCACATCTCAGCTAACATCCCTGCTTCTGGGGGTTTCAGGTCCAGAACTAAATCAGTCACAGACAGCTTGGGCTGCACCAGGCTAACATAACCCAAGGCAGTTTCCACATTGCATAAAATGGAAAGGCAAGAAAGGGGGGGGGGGGATAAATCTTGTTATGGTCTCTTAATTATTTAAATAAAGGCATCATTAGTAGTACAACTGGGGAAATTTTGTTCTGGCAAATGAAATAAGCTTGTTACTCTGTAATTTTTTGAGTGATGATTGAAATGTTTTGATTGTCAGCAAACAGCTCCCTTACCTTCATGTGTGATTTGAGATTGTCCTTGCGTGCACAGCGAAATGGGCAGAGTGGACACTGATGACTTTTCAAACCTGTATGAATCACCATGTGCCGTTTCCAGTAACTCTTCCTCTTGATAACCAAACCACAGATCGGACACTGGAAAGGTTTTCCTCCTTCTTCTTCTGAGGCTTAGCAGAAGGGGGAAGAAAAAGAGAGGATCCTTTACAGCCACTTGTCGAGTACTTTCCCCTTGTAAACATACTCAAGATACCATTTTTCAATGCTAGAATTTCATCTGCAAAGAGACACATCAGTTAAACAACAACATGTACCAGAAATTTCAGTTCCTCCCCCATGCATATCCCTTTTCCCCTTAATCTAGTTATTCTACCTCTAAAAAAGGTCACCATAATTTATAAAGGTTAATGTTCCAAACATCCTTTGGCTAATCAGCAGAGGATGCTACTCTATCTCACCTGGTCCTAATGGTCCTTATAATTTAACTGAACTGAGATGGATGTTGCTCATAATCATCACTTTGCAGCTTCATTTCCTATCAAAGGCCCGTTGTAGTAGGGTATAAAAAAATATGCTTATCTGGTAAAAAAAGATCCATTTCCATATCTGATGGTTAGCCAGCAGGGGAGTGGGATATAAAGCACAGAACTATCCCCAACTTAGCAGAAAAGCATGCTGGTGTTGCATATCAGATATATTTAACTCCAGAAGTGAATGACTTCAGAACCCCTGCTGCTGAAATTGTTTAGCTATGGCTCGAGCAGATGCTGCTGCAACTCCAGCCATCAGGAATCTTTGGGTCGTGGGTTTCCTTCCGCTCCTCTAGTTGCTAGGGCTTTAAATCTACTGCCTTCCTAAATGTTTGCACTCTTGCTTTACTGACCAATTCACCTAAGATAAGAAAAAGATTTGGTGGCATTTATCAGACAAACACGATTAGTCTACTAAGTGTGGAACCATTGCAAGGTTGAAGGAAAGAGAAATTCCTTGCTTCTGCCTTCACACAACTAACCATCCATTCATCTACTCACCATGATTTCCTCTGCTTATTATGAAGAAAGGCCTCGTATTACCATGGAACTGGAGGACTTTTTCCTCATTGTAAAAGACAGGCTATTTTCAAATATCCAGAGCTCAGCAATGTGCATCCTGCTATTTAGAAAGTCTCTCAGAATATTTCATCTCATTATTATCAGTTATTTCCTACTAATAAGGATACAGCAAACATCAAATTCCCTTGATAAGGAACTAAGTGATAAAAACCTCCAGAAAGATTTGCCATATCCTAAAATACAATTCTTGCTATTAGGTAGGAAACAAAAACACTGTAATTCAACTGATCAGGTAGTCATTCTGTAAGTACAAAAGAAGGACACATTGTCAAAGCGTGCACTTCTGCGAGTGCAGAAATTCTCCTCCTGAAATATTCTCCGTATTATCAAATTGTTCTCCTCTCTGCAGCTCTAAGGAGCAAGCCAAAACCAGTGCTGTAATTGCTTGTGTTTCAGCTTTTAAATACCTTTACTTACTTCTTCAGAAAAGGCAGAAGAAAGACAAACCACAGAAAAATATCTATTGGTAGCATCTTTACCTATCATTTCTTTCCCTTCTTTCATACCTTTTCTCCAGCCTTTGGTTATCATCACAAAGGATCCAGAAAAGAAATGTGTAACAAGCTATTACCTGCTTTCCACCCCATAAAAACAAATCTGCAAACAAGATGAATCAATAATAATTTAGCATATTACAAAATATGCAAAGAACTGGACTGAAAGCCTGCAACTCCACTAACAGCAATGGCGGTTAATGACACACAGGAATTACATCAATGCTCTCCAAAGCTGAACCACGTTATCTCTTTATTGTACTACATGAACCTCAGCGTAAGAAAATCATAGGCTTTGGCTTTCCTGTATTTATATTGGTGTTTATTTTATGTCACATGCTGTCAATTAGTTGAAGTGACTCTGGTGAGGAATCAGCCAGTGCTTCCCAAAGAAGATCCAGGAACAAAATTGCAAACATTGCAGGCAAAAAGTTACACCAAACAATCATTCAGTCAGGAAAAGAAGGGTCTGCCACCCCCACTCTTACAAAACCATCAGAACTCTGAGAGATTCCAGAGTTCATCCCAAATGTGTGAGCATTTTCTAGAGTTGTCAATATTAAGAGATCGATAGAAAAGTTAGTCTTCTCTGTAGCAATTTACTAGAACTTATGCAAGTAACGATTAGGTCCATCGAACCTGCCGTGCTGTTTCAGAGGTGACTATGCTCTGATAAGCCACAGCTCCAGCTTCTTGCCTGAAATAATTCTGAGCAAATAGCTCAACACAGTGGACAAAAGAGCAGCAGGCATACTCTTGTTATTAACTTATTCCTCTTTAAATAGCCTCCGTCTTTGCTGTTCCTTACTTGTCGACATCTAATTAATCTCACCAAGTATTGATCTCATAACCAAAGCTAGATGTTGCTGGTGGGTAAGTGAATCAGATTTGTAACAACAAAGCAAACTCGCCAGTGCCTTAAAAGTTCAAAGCATGAGAGAAGGAAGAGACCTCTCAAGCTATGCCTACTGGGAAAAGATGTCTCTCTCTGGGAACAAGACCAAAAACCCCATGTCTCAAGGAGCAATCAAAGAGACACAAAAAGATAAAACACTGTAAAGTGAAATACTATAGTTTGCTTTTAGTGCCATAAGGTCACAGGTGCAGGAGGAATCAGGAACGTGTGACATTTATTTTCATGGCAAATATACACACTCAGCTGCCCTAGTCGACTTTTACAGAAGCGAAGTCTTCAAAGGTCACTAAACAGTGACCTCTTTCTACAAGCTGCACTTCTCCATGGCTGAAGGAATTAAGGAGTCTGGCTTTCCATAATCAATGTCCAGATATGCTATCCAGCAGCTTGCTCTTTATTTTCAGTTGCTTAATTATTTCAAAAGGAAAAACTTGATAGCATATCAGAAAATGGACTTGAAGAACTTTTGTTATGAACTTTACGCTGTAAAGTTTGCTTGGATGCCAAATGGCAGTGGCCCAGTGTGTATGAACTGAAAGGAAACACCCTTCCTCTTGGGATACAAGCCCCATATATTACAAAAAATTAGCAGTTGTTCCTTGGGTTACCAAGGACCTGAGGCAGTCAGCCCCACTGTTATCTTTTAGCAGCACAGTACGCTTGGGCCTTCAGCAAAGAGAACAGTTGCTAGGAATTTGCTGCATCAGAGCTGGTGTATAAAGTGCCAGTGCCACCAGTACACCCGTGCACTGGCGCAGAGCACCCCTCTAGTATAAGATGCACAGACAACTCCCACAGCTTGTTGTCAAACACAGAACCTGGATTTCATTACAAACATTTACTTTTCTCCTGTAAAAAAATTATAATGTGAACAGCTTTTTCTCCAGCAGGAAATAAACTAATAACTTCAAATAAATTTTAACCTCAATAGTTTTCTATACATTGTCACCTTTCTTATATGAGGGCCGGTCTTCAGAGGGAAAGCTGCATTAAAAGAATGCTCACAGTCACACTGGTGTAGCCAGTGGGTGTACTCCTATTCCCACAGGAAAGGACCTTTTCTTTGTTTAACTTATGTTACTCCAAAAAGGATTTAATATAAACTAAAGAAAACCTTAGGCCAGACCAATGCCAAGAATAGTTTGCCATTTTAACTGCCTTGGCAAAACACACCAGCAAAACATTTGTAGCACACATGTAACTGAGAGGAAAAAAAATGGCACCTCATTGCATCCCTCCCCCTCCTCTGCCAAAGGGGGAATAAGCATTTCTGTCTGTCCAGCAGCTTCTACCCTGAGTTTATACCAAGAGCTGCACACAGACAGCTCAGACCTCAGTAATATCCCTAAACAAAAAGGTGAGGTCTGAAAGGCAGCAGTACGGTTGTGTGACATCCATGTCAGGCTTCCCATCATCCTCTGGCTCTCTACACCTGTAGAGTCAAGCTAGCATTCCTGAAAACACTCAGCCTGACAGAGCTCCAGTACAACTGAACCGATGCACTTTGTGCATCCTGTGAAGATAGGCGACACGCTTCCTGCCCCTCCGCAGCAGAGCCCCACTCCTGGGAGAACACTGATGACACCTGGAGCTAGATGTTCTACCAGACAATTCCTTGACGTGAACATTTACAGAGAGAGAGGAAAGAAACTTTATTTTTTCATATTTTGAAGATGGATCATTTAATTTTCCCTGCATGGATCAACAGTTCTTGCAAGTTTTTGTTACCAACACTGTTTCTTTTTATCCCCTATAAGCCTGATTCCTGGACTACCAACAGCTAGAGGTGGTGGAGGGAAGTCAGAAGTGTAAAACGGTTCTTGTTGAGCAAATTAGAGAAACGCATTCTTTTTTTTTTTCTTCTAACAAAAAGGATTGTAAAATACTGAACTGCTGCAAAAAATTTTAATGAAAAGTGGCAACATAATAATATACTCTGGTAAATTAGGACAGGGTAGTAAGCGATTATACAAAAGTCCATTTGTGACAGAGACAGCAGGAGGGAGAATTCTCCCTTGTCCGATATTTCAAAAGCATCAGTTTTGTACATGCTCACTGATACCATGAGCTCCCTAACAGGGATTCTTTGATCTTTTCCATTAAATCTTTTCTGTAGACTTATTCTGAACTTGGTAAGAGGGAGAAATACCATTGTATGGAATAATAATAATAAAAAAGTACCGAACTGCACATCTGTCTTTCAAATAGGGAAACATTTGTGACGTTTGCTCTTCAAATGGTACTTTTAAAAGCTTTTCTATTGTTTACCTATTTCTTATTCTCACAATACACAGAATCAAACCAAATCCAGACCCATTGGGGGGATGTTATATAAGCCCAGACCAAAACAAACACATTCTGCTTAGTAGCTCAAAGTGTATCCATACCTGTACTAGTGGGTTTGGATGCTCTTCCCTTCGGGACTGGCAGTAACAGTAATTCCAAAGACTGTGGTGGAGTTGCTTTCTCTTGCTTCACCTCTGAAAGCTGCAGGGGATCCTCAGCAACCAGTGATTTCTTCTTCTCAGCCAACAGGGTGCCCGCAGCCCTTGCAGCAACCTCCTTGAGAAGGGCGGCAGAAGAGGTCATGGAAGCCAGAGAAAGGAAAGAACTAGCTGGAGGTGGGTGCTCCTGCCCAGGAGTCATGCTTCTTTCACTCACTTTCTTAGATAAAGCTGCTAACGTAGAGCTGGCTGACTGAGAACTAAAAGGCGATGAAAAGGATTCAAATCTTATAGTGTCTTCAGTCCTTGAAAGAGATTTGTCCTGCAGCACAGCATTGGCTGCGGCTTTCAGTTTCAGGATAGCTGAATCAGGGGACAAACCACAGGTGGTGGTTGAGTTTGGCAACCACTTACCTTGATTCCATATAAAGTGACCACTCGCATTGTATTGGTCACTTTGTTCCTGTTTCTCAGCAAGCTTTCTGGCAAGAACACTTAGTTGCTGGGCATGATGAGCAGGTGGAGAGAAGGAGAGATTTGAGCCAAGATTTACAGGAGATTCGACTCTGCCATTGACTGTCACAGCAGCATCCAGCTTGAGGGAGCCAGCCTCCAGCAGCCGCCTCAGGTTACTACTCAGTGGCTTATTTGGACCAGGAGGTTCTTCTTCACATAGAGATGACACATCAGGAGAAAGGTGCTCTTTGCTCTGCAATGTGTCCCTTAGTGCCTCATTTTCAATAGATCCCAGCTCTGCTGTGTTGCTGCTAGGAGTTGCACTTCCCAAAGAAGTATCAGGGGAAGTGGACTGCTCTTGGATTCTGTCCTCAAGAGACAACTTAAAGTTCTCCTGGACTTCTCCATATGATGCTTCTGAAGGAGTTTCTGAAGAATTTCCAAACCAGCGTTCTTCTTCACTGAGTTCACCTTCCACTTCTTCCTGTCTGGTACCATCTGTGTGGAACCAAGAACGACAGTATTATTCCCAAATCTGTGTAAAATACGTAAGTACATCCGACCTCTGAATGACTCTCCTAAATAGCCACTCAACATCACCCTAAAGAGCACAGGCTTGCCATCAGTCTGGACTGAATGACCAGAAGATTTCTGAAAATGAGTTAAGTCTTTCTTTGAAAACAAAATCATGACAAGCCTGTCATCTCTCAGTCAGCACAACTACAGCACCTAAAATTGCAAAACACAAATATTCATGTGTGTTCATATATTGCATATTATTTCATTATCATTACAGTTTCTACATCCCACAAAGTACTATGAACTCTGGGTTATGAAGCTAGGATGTAATAAATTCTGGTCAATAAATTACTGGATATTTGTTTCTTTGTACAGCGAGCACAGGCATGCCTTCAAAAGCAGATCAGGTGTGTAGCTACTCAAACTAGTTTCTTCCAGTGCCTTCAAATCTCAGCCCAATCCTGCAGTGACCCCTATCTAAAATAAAATAAAATTTGTACAGATAATACACAATTCATCCCTGAAAGCTGAAATGACTAATACGAATGCAGGCTAAAGCTCTCATCTCTCCAAATATTTGGGAAAAGAATATCAGGCATACAAAACTAATTTTTAGGGGATTTTTCCTATTATATAGACACTACTTCCTTGTTATTTGCTTGTCACTCTTCAATGGTAAAGTTTTGAAGACCATCATAAACTAAACTTAGTTTAGATTAAAAAAAAAAGAAAGAAAGAAAGAAAGAAAGAAAGGGAAAAAAAAAAAGAAGGAAGTGTTGGTCTCAATGCTGTTAGTTACATTTTCTCCTCGCTGGTAACTGCAACACATCTAGTCTCTCCTGAGACCTAAATGACAGTGTTTAAAGCACTGTGACCCTGGATTGCTCTTCTTCCTGATACGTACTCAAAGTCATACAGACACAACCAAGAATTTTTTTTGCAGATCTTGCTGGCCAATCAGAACATAGTTAAGAACAACAGCAATGCTAGAATTAAATTCATGTTATCTTCTCTTGCCAGACACCTCTCACATTTCTTCTTCTTAGATTCAATGTCCCAAGCTACAAAAGAATCTTTGTAATCATACTACAGCAAAACAAAAGGATTTAATATAACCCTCCACTGACATTCTGGAAATAAGCCTGCATGATATGTACTGCATCTATGATCATGTATTATTCCCAGATTCCCTATTTAATTCCAGCATATTACAAAACTTGGAGAGAAGTTGATGAATAAAAGCTTAGATTTATATTATTGCTTTGATCTAATTAATTTAATGAGGAAAAACACAACCAAATGTATCATGAGTGTAGAGATACTAACACACTCTGAAAGCAAAGATTTTATTTTAATTAAGTTATACAGACCATGAGGTGTAGTCCCTCACAGTTCAGTTCTTTTACTCAAAACTCTCTGGAATAAAATTCACCAATATTTTCAGAGCCCATGATAAAACTGCTCAGTTACCTTAGACTAGTAATTCAAGCAGAACAGGGCTAGTGTCTTTCCTATTCAAAACAAACAAAAGCCAAGCAAAACTCAAAGTACTTGCCTAAAATTATTTTGATATTATCCAAGCTAACATCACGGACACAGCAAGATTAACAACAACATGTGCACAAAAGCCAACCCACACACATTCAAATAAAGATGACAGACGTTGATCAGTTGAACCAGCACTTCTGCAGGTTAAAGGAGAACTGAACGTATTCCCTTTTCACCCATGGATCATTAAAAAGTAGCTTTAGGCATGCCTGGACAGCTGGGTGCACTCAATCAGAGATCCATCCACTCATCCCAGATGCAAGGAAGTTCTAGATTGAAAGACAAAAAAAGCATCTTACTGGCACTCTCCCTGAAGCGACACACCAGGAGCAGGGCACACTCTGGGGCACAGCCTAGAGCTGACGCCACCACTGAGCTACACTGCATCTACTTCTATCCATATGTCTGCTTACATCTGCCTGGGTTACAACCACCCCTCCTCTGTCCTGCAAAACCTCCTCTCCCTGTCATTGCTCCCCATCCACAAACAGGGAGAACTGCATTTCCCGTCACTCAGAAAGTCATCCAAAAATTACTGTTTGAGAGTTATTTAAGTGTAAATGTTTACAGGAGGAAGGGGGTTTCTGTTTTAGAGAAATCCCCAGCTTACTAAACCTACAGACTTCTCCATTCCTTGACATGTATCTCAATTTTTTAATGTTGATACATTTCCTAGCTGCAAACAGCCTTTAAAATACCAGTTAAATAACACTATTCTACAAATCTCTCAATCCTGTTCATCCTACTTGCACTGGAACTGAATTCTTCATTCTCACCTGCGACAGTTTTCGCTCTAATGGTAAAAGTAATGTCCCGCATGTATTTTTCCCATCTATCCTCCTGTCTAAAGCTGACATCTCAGGAAACACTCACAGTTCCAAGAAAAAGGACACTGGTATTTGAAGTTGATAGTAATGACAGGGTGAAAGGAGCTACAGCAGAGTTGCAATCCAGCTTTCTTCAACAGTAACACAACTACACTGCGCCTGGAACCAAAAAAATAAGGTGGCAATAACAGGAAAGATAGGAATAGGACATGGATTGTCTTTCTTTCTCCAGACACGCACATTCTCTATTGGTCTTGCCTATATTAAGAGCAGCCACCAACATTCTACTGACAGGGAGCAGCAGGAGTGCAGTACTCTGCAGTTAAAGGCATGCTAATAAGTCCAGAATTTCCCTCCTCTTTGGGTAACGCAGTGAGAGCTCCCCCTCCTGTTACTAATCTACCTGTAACCCCTCAAGCACTCTTGAATCTCCAAGTGGTCTCCATAGCAAAGGGAAAATTTCCTTTACAGCACCTTTATCCCAAAAGGCAGATGGATTATTTTTTTTTCCACCAGTGCAGTTTCTTTCTGTACCCAGAAACCAGATCTTGAACTGCTGACACAGTTCTAATTTTCTTCTTCGCAGTAATTCCCTCAGTTGTTGCAGCACCAAGTCCACTGTATTTTAAGGCTGTAAGGTTAATGCTGAAAAAAGGCAGCATCAGTGTCTTACTGCGAGGTCAGTCAAGCCTCCCTTTAAACACTAGGGAATTGGTTTAGAAGCGCAATGGTGAAGCCTGGCAATTTCATTTCTACGCAAAGTTGCCATTCAAGGCCTTCAGGGCAGGATTTTAATTCACATTGACTTGCATACCTATGAGTTTGAATGAGCTTGAGAACTCCAGAAGAAATCAACTCAATCCACCAACTTTCCTAAAACTTCAAATTAAGTAAAACCTTCCCTCAGAACTCAGAGAGGTCATGAGACACTCAGACCAGGTTTGTCTGAAACAGGAGCCAACCTCCATGTGCTTGTCAAGAAACTTCAGCTGTTTTTTTACATATGTGGCAGAAGATCTGCACGACATATTTTCTTCTACTCTCACAACACAGCTAAGGAGCTCCCATCAGAAGTCCTTGGATGTTAAGAACAGAAATGTAATACCACATTTAAATTTCTTCTCTCCACCATAAACATACCATAGTTTGCTATTACAGAATTACTTACGAATGTTAAGCTACTAACATTCCTTTCCTGTTGCAGCCTGAAATACTAAACATGGGTAAGAAACGAAATGTAAGTTGCAAAGCAGGAAAAGGTAACTTCAGCATTAGAGGTGGCTGGAAAGCTCACCAACTTTTACCGAGTAGCCACTCGGTCTGTCTCTTCTCAACGTGATTCAAGAGTCAAGACTTGTCAATGCTTCTCTTTCCTGACTTCCATGGCAGTTCTGGAAGCAGAACTGCTTCTCAAACCCCTTGCCACTGGCAGAGGCTAGTGGAAGTTACATGCATACTTCTGGACCGCCCCATCACCACACAGCACCCAGCTGTCTCACAAAAGTATTTCCCACTCCTGTCTGTGATGACAAAAGGCATCGAAGTACTGTGGGCGACTGCTGCAGCCCAGTATCAAACAATCTCTGGCAAAGCCACAAATGTATGCAGAAGCACTGCTTGAAGACGGACCAGTTTCCCCTCATTCACCCACTCATTTGCTTGCTTTCAAATACAGAGAAATGCTGTTTCCTTTCCACGAGATCAGTTTGACAGGCATCACTTACTGATCTCCATGTATGTTACTTCACTTGGTGAGCATCTGCCCTTTTACTTAGAGTGGACTAGAATTTGACCCTGCTATCAACAGAAATGTAAATACTAACTTGACCAAACTAATTATATCTGAAAACTTTAAAAGACAAAACAATATACAGAGCCACCCAATTCAAGTGCTGGGAACTTTAAGTGTACCCAACATACACAAGCCATTGCTGAAAGTGGCAAGCCTGAGGTGATCCACAGAGCCACTTCAGAGGACTTGAAGAAATATGAATGCAGTAAGCTAGATCTAAAAGCAGTCTGTGCAGCACACAGAAAGGGAAGAGTCTCCAAGTTACAGCGCTGACCAACAGACAGGGGCGGTGAAAACATGAGGGAAAGAACACCATTTGGACCACTGGAGATTCTATGAGAAGATGCTACAGCTCAAGAACCCACTCTAAGGACACTGAATTTTCATGCTAAGAGGGTCAAAATTTCTCTTTAAACATTCAGTTCAATAAGTAAAGAACTTCAATACAGAATTAACATTACAATCCATATGCTACAGTTATAGCAAACATATGGAAATTGTAATTATGGGATTACCGAATGAAAATTAAAACAAATATTAAAGTAGACAGAATTCAAATAATTTCAAAGAAATGTGTAAAAGGACGGAAAGCCCAAGCTCTCTTTTATATTACAGCTGCAAGTTACAATTGCCTTTGTTGGCTATTTGGCACCTGGGTCATCCTTCCAATTTGTGGCCCCAACAGCTTATCTTACTCCATCTCTAACACCCATCATAAACCATTTTCTGTATTATCTTTACTAACCACTATACCTAGGCCTACTGAAAGAGCTAGGATTAAGTGATAGGTTTACACTGGGGAACTGAGGAGCTCTGCAAAGATGCCTGAAGAATTTAAAAGGATGCATTAAACTTAAATGAAGCAGTAAGCCATCCACAAGGTGTTCTGAGGAAACAGAGACTGACTCAGACAAGCAATCAGTTTAAGGCCAAGTAAACAGGCAGATGCATCAAAAATAAGACAGAGGCAACATCTGAGCAACCCAGAACTTAGCCTCATGTGGCTTTTGTCAAGAATACCAAGAAAAGAGGAGTGAATGAAGAGAAGCAGCAGCTGACAACCAAGGCAGCAGGGACAACTGTAAAGGCATTTAACTAGTCATGGCCAAGGAAGAGGCGAGACAGATAGTAAACTGCCGTGCTCCTATTTCCCCTCCAAGATGGCTTCCCATGCCCTACTCCCTCCTATCTGCTTTCTCAGAACCCTCAAACAAGGGCCAGGCCATAGGCCAAAATTTTCTCTTCTGGAAGTCCATGGTGCTTGTAAAGCAGGTTCCATCATGGCTGTTACCATCAGCATCATACCCAAAAAAAAAAAGAATTTCCCCATCACATGATGGCTGCACATTCAAAAGAACATGGGCCCACAATGTCTGCCTTACCTCTGTGACAGTCAGAGGTGGAACACAGAACACTCACTTCCTTCAGCCAAACCCAGTAAGCACTACTGGCACAGAAGCCTTGAAATTTGCCAGAGACTGGTTGCTAGCCACTCTGGGCATAACAGTTTTAGTGGAATGAGGATAGCAGAAGTCATCCTGGAGAAGCTCCAGGATGAAACTAGAGGAGAGGAACTTGAAGTCCTAGCTGCAAACGGCACATTCAGTGAGAACTATCGGCCATAAAAGTGTCACATCAGACCAGATAATACATAGGAGAAAACAATGAAGGAGCCAAGGCCTGAAAGCAGTAGATATCTTTAGGTAAGCCACGTCCACTGTGTAAGTGCATCATTTTATCAATGGTAAAAAATAATTACATGAGATCACTTGCTAATATCACATCACTTTCTCATTCACATTGTCTCTGCTTGTGTGCTTCATACAAACCCTTGCTGACTTCACAACCAGGTACTACAGAAAGCAGCATGCAGAGGCCCAAAAATAGCATGACTTCCTCGTATCTGGGAGGTCTGTTCTGTGGTATCCCATATAAATTGGTCAGTCTAACAGCCTACAAACTACTGATTTTGTATTCAAGCTGGTTTTATAGTATTCCAAATTAAAAAAAGAGCAAATGTTATTTCTTTAGGCTTGAACAAGCTTTGTGGGTTCCCACACCCACCAGACCATGTGTGTGTGCTGTAGGACTGCCTCAGAGAAGCTGGGCACACTGTGCACTGACATCCCAAAGGCTCCACCTCTAAAAAGCATTTACAGCCACATCTGATTAGACTATACATCCAGAGCAGCAGCTGTGTTGATTTTCCCATAGGGATGCTTGCAAGAAAATCATGATTTTAATAAAGACACAAAGGCCTGCCTTAACTCCTTTTATTACATCAACAACAGCAAATAAAACTTAAAAGTCACAGTTACATAAACAGTCATGTGGTAGAGTGCCCTCAGTCCCCCGTATTTCCTTCATGATTTCTATGACCTATAATAGGTAAGTAGCACAGGAAGTCACTGTCCCCTTTGAAAGGAATTTCTGGCTCGCTCTCTTATCAACGGGATGATTATTCAACTCTTGACCTCGTCACAAAATGGTTTAGCAGTATTGCTGGTGCTTGAACCAAATTTCTCTACTGCAGGCTGACCTAGCGAGAGCAGCACAGCTGCAAGAAGGAACTGCCAAAAAGCCATAGCTCTTCTGTTCTGTCCTTCTCCCCTGTGTTTAAGATGTGTGAAAATACTCACACAATTAGACAGGAAAAGAAGCCCTAGGTAGGACTATGTATTTCATCTCCACATCTTCTAAAATAATGACTTTCCTAACTGGAGGGAAGGAAGAGAGGGGGAAAGAAAGGCAGAGCTTTTAAAGACAAGGTATATATCCTCTACTTTTATCCCTAACTTGTAGTGACTTTGAAAAAAATCCACTTACAAGAAAGTCTCAGAATATTCACCTAGCAGTTTCTCAAATACTGGTTTGGTTTGTTGTGGGGTTTTTTTGGTTGTTTGTGTTTGTTTGTTTTTTGGTTTGGTTTTGTTTTTTAAGAGACCTCCAAGGCGAACAAGATTACAGGAAGTTAATTACCTTGCAATAACTGGAACTCTACAAGATGCTTTGCCCATATGCACAAACAACTGTGAATGGGCAGAAGTACCATGCATTCAGGTTTACCAACTGCTAGACAACCACAGAGGGTCAAAATGTGCATACAGCATCTCAGTTTCCTCTCAAAGGCAGAATCCGGGTGTGATGGATTCTTCCAAGGCAGAAGGAAGCAGGATGGATTACTGAAAAAGCTTGCAACAGACAATATAAAACTGCCCTTATTTCCTCCCCCAAAGGAGAATTTTGTGGTAGATGGGAAACGGCAACAGTGGCCTTTTATTTTCAGCCATAAGCCCTGGAATTAATGTGCCAAATGGGTTTCATCACCTGCCAAAAAGACCTTCTTGAACTAAGTAACTGAGGAAGAGGACAGAAATACATGGTTTCTTGGGAGGTGAGCTGTCACTACTTGATGAAGGTTCTTAGGGCTGTTGATAGACCAGAAGAGAGGACCCTGTAGTGACAACAACTCTGATCTCCCCCAAAACAAGTTCTTCAAAAGGTAACTCCTCATACAATGGATGTTTGACATCTTGCCTCCAAGAAAGATTAATGATTCTTTTGTTCCAGGCTCTTGCTGATTATAGTCAGTAGCTGTGGGATCAGTGTTTGAGGAGTGTTGCTTTCACTGGGACTCAAGAGATTTTAAGCGCCCCACATGAATAGGCATTGCCTTAGAGTGCAGTTAGAAGATGCTGCTAAGCTGACAAAAACTCCAGGCCAACAGAAGTGGTGGTCCCTTGCCCTCCTTTAACATTGGCTCTTGTTTGGCTGACTGCTTGGTAAGCCAATTTCAATTCAATCTGGCAGAAAACTACTCTGTCAAAAAATCAGAACATTAATTACGTGAAGGAAGCAGGGATGTGGGAGCAGGAAGAGGTCAACAATCTGAGCCGCCTATCTATCTCCTGAGGTCTTTTAGGGTGCAAAGCATATCAGGTCAGTGAAAAACACCAGAGGATTCTCCCTCCCATCCCAAACCTCAGCAATGTACTACACCTCTCCAGGAAGAGCTGGCCCTTGCAGTCGTGACAGCCTCAGCAGTCAATATCAGGCAGGCTGCTTTAGAAGCCTTATCTGGGACACCTGCAGCTGGGTTGGCCACCACAGACTCTTCTGATACGAACTTAAAAAACTCTTCTCTAGAACTGGTCAGCAGTGTCTTCCTGGGAGAAAAGTCCCAAAGACCCAGAAATATCATCTTAAAGGTGAGGCCCAATAATCAGCAACCCTGAAAAATACATGGGCAGAACAGTAAGTCTTATAGTGTAATATATATATGTGTAATGATGTCACATATATAGTGTATATATAATATGTGCGTAGTATTTGTCTTGCTGCAACTTAGAATTACTTTATTCTAGCTGGATTTTGCCACTATTTGAGGCTCAGTGAACTGAAACACCAGAGGTGTGTGCATGAAACAGAACATACAGGGCCTTAGAGGAATGGAATATTTTGGAAGAACATTTCTCAAGCGTTATATCACAAAAGAGCATCCTACACACAATATGTAGAATTTCTTCCTGGAAAGAAGGTAGACAAAGACAGTTGATTTTTACAATTGAAGTTTTCAGAAGAAACAAGTATTTCTGAAGTCAGCTTATGCTGCAAAGGCTCGCCAGTAGCCTCCAGACAGATTCATAAAGCACATAAAGTGTCGGTATAACAACAGAAAATCACGTTCCTTACAAGACGTCTTTCTGGCAGCGATGTTCTTCTTGTAACACTTTCATAGAGACTGTGCAAATTACCACAGCCAGGCTTACTGAAAGTTCCTTCCGCAGGCCCTTGTGAACATCCTATAACCACCTATAGTTGAGACGGGGCACACGTTTCATAAACCACAAGGTAGTGATCAGACTGATTTATACACTGAAGGAATATGGCCACCTGAAAACCTGATGTCTGTACATTAACATATCAAAGGAATACACCTCTTCTGCCTGATGAAAACAGAGAATATGATAAAACATTTGCTATAAAACCAAGCACTTCTTTAGCAGCAGCTTCTGAGCCAGACTCAACCCCTTATCAGGAATTTCAGGCTTCCCTGGGTCTTTTAAAACCAGGTATGATATCAGATGAAGACGCCGATAGAGTATTATAAATTTCAGGACAAGTTAAATATGCGGGAGATTAACTGTTATTCCCACAGCTCTATTTGAAATGGGAATCAGCTTTAACAATCTCCTGTGGTTCAAGTGGTCCATGTGCAAGTCTACCCAGAGAGATTGCATACAACTGAGTGTATCATTTACATCAGTGCACATTCACCATTGTGGGCTCACTTACATGTAGAGTTCAGCACAGTGATTAGAAATTCTACCTTCTCTTAGTTGTAAGGAAGTTTACAAACTCCCTGAAATTGTTCCCAGTTAGCCAAAATTCACTTTGCTTTTTCATCTGTTTTGCTCTAGGCAGACGTCTATTGCAATAGGCAGTTGCAGCAAGAAAGGACCAAATTCCGAAATAACAAGAGGTAAACATTATTCTTGAGACTTCTATTATCCTAGCATATAGAGTCAAGACCTATCATCTCAGCTTACTTCATAAAGGAGGGGAAGTATTTTAAGATTTCCCACCATGAGCCTTCATTAGAAGTGAAAACCCAAATAATTCCAGCTAGCAATTTGGAAAAGCTGGCTACAGCTCCAACATGTCTAAATCAGGAAACCTGCTTCCACTCTCGATCAAATTGTTGTGGAAGATAATCAAATGAATGCCAAATGGTCCATAATACTTCAAAGCCATCCTTGTATGACAGGTCATTAATAAAATCTTTGAAAAGTTGCTTACGGAACACAAAACTAGTGTCTCTGTAAGGAAATTCTATGAAGAAACACAAAACTGCCTTATCTTAAGCATAGTGTATCTGGAAACCAAAGGCTCAGTTACTCATTTCCAAATGCCTACTTGCTTTGTAGTGGTTCGATTCTAGATCACATTCTTCTATTGTACATTAGAGGTAGAAGACATAAAAATACAGGAAGGACGGATGGAAGACAGACCATGGTCAAACTAGACAATCACTATGAGCTCAATGAAGTAACTCAGCACCCCCAATTCATCATCAGTTCTAAGTGTTATGGAAGAAAAGATCCATTCACTTAGGCAATTCTGCTTGAGAAAATGGAAAGATCATGCTATGTTATTAAGACAGCTAAAAGAAAAAAAAAAAAAAAAAAGAAAACCAGAATAACAACCTCAGTTCTTTATACCTTTCATCCCTTAAAAGGTGATGGATTTAAAGAAGGGAGGTGGGCACATGTGAATGATCATGGAACTAGACAAAAACTTGACTTATGACCTGAAATAAAAGGCTCGGAAATAAAGGCAATTTATCCATTTTCAGAGAGGCAAGCCCCTGCCTTGAGCAGCTCAAAGGAAGAATAGCAGAATTTCTTTCTACATAACCTACGAGTTTTTTTGGTGCTGTGATGATCAGTCTCCAAGATAAAGACAAAGCATAAGACATGGTTTAGAGGATCTATCTGCTAACTGGATGGCTCAAGGCATCTTAAAGTGATTCTGTTCTTCTCGGTTGTCCATGGCATCTACAAAGCTTTGGCAAACACCAGCAGAAAATTGAGGGAAGCACCTTCAATGGCACCTTTTTCACATAGTGAGCACTTACTTCCCAGGAAAAGAAGCCTCCACAACAAAACTGCAGTAAGGCATTAACCATGAAGAGCTCAACTTCTAAAAATCACATTTTGTGCAATCTGGGTGCCAAAAAAAGGCAGGAAAGCTTTGCTTTCTAATTGTCATTTAACTTGATGGTCCACTCTATTTTGCATGCCCATGTTCTCTGGGTTTGAGCTACATCTATAAACTGCCTGCTCTTACTCAGTGCCTTCATCAGCCAGCAATTCATCTTAATTAAGGCCTGGACCTGACCTGCCACCTCCCCAGAACTGGCTGCAGTGATAGCTGTCTCAACTCTTCACTGCGACAAAATGCATCTTCATTGCCTGAAATGCACTGCAAGCCGCTGCTCAGTCACAACCCCAGCAGTACAAAGTAGGCATGAGGATCCTCACACATTCCTCACAATTTACAGCAGTCAAGAATAAAGCGATCTGTTTATGTTATTGATTATCGTAACACTGATTTAGCCTCAATTACGTGCAACAAATTTTAGTGCAGCTGGTCATTTAAGACTGACAGGGTCACCACAGCAACATGATTTTAGTCACCCTTAGAGTTGGAAAGGAAGTGGATGAGAAGTTTCAAGTGTCAATTCAGCTGGCAAAAGCACCTGGCTGAAGTGGGAAGTGTTCAAACATCCCACTTTGTTGCATACAAACAAGTTGCAATGAAAACAAGTAACTCCCTGATCACAACTGCAATTTAGCATTGCAGGCTGGGAACGGTGCTAAGTTTACAGAAAGTTCTTGCAGTACCTGGAAGACTAAAAATGATCTAACAGCTCCAGGAAAAAGCCATAAATTACCTGTGTTCTGAGCTGTGCTGTGCAGGGCAATTCCAAACTTTCCTAGGGGACAAACCACTGACCAAAAGGGTAATGGAGGCACCAAACCCACCCTGGCTGATTACCTGCTCTTTCACCCATCCATTTCAAGGAGCTGCCCTCGTGTGTTGTACACACCATATAGGATGGTGCCCTTAAGCAATCCAGAGTAAATTTACCATAGCTACCATGATGTATCAGGAAAAATTGTCTGCTAAGGTTGATAAATCGGTCAATTACCTGCTTCCTTGACTTTTATTCTTGTGTAAATGTTTTCATCCTTACATTACCAGCACCATTACCTAAGAGAAGATAATTTGTACATTGCCAAAACCGGCTACTTAAATTACTAGCAAATCCTTAATTACTATAAACAAGATTACAACAGGCTTATTTAAAACAGGTTTCTAAACACCAAAGCGATAGCTCCAGAAAATAAAGCTCTCTTGTCATTATTTGAGGCCGCTCGCTCCACATTTGCTCTTGCTCTGTGCATGACCCTCAGTGCTCCTCAGCCCACCTGAATGCCATGGCAAGAGCACCTGCTGTCTCTCCATCGATACCTCCAGCATGGCAGAGCATACAGAAGTTCCCAGTCTCCCCTCAGCTCCTCCTTTTAAGTTCAAACCACATCCTCCCAAATTCACATGTTCTACCAGCCCCTATAAAGAGAGGACAAAATCATTTACCTTCCTCTGTATGTTAAGATGGGCTAAAATAGTACTAAAGCACTGTAGTTACTGACTTCATCTTCAAGGCAGAGGTGTTTTAGTGCCCCTGGTGGGAATCTCAAGAACAGTCCAATCCTCACAGGTGCCAAGAGAGTATGGGAAAACCACAGAAGGCCATTGTCCTTGTCAGGGAGCTCATTTCGGCTCAAAATGGAATATCACACCTATGCCAAGGCAGATATGCATGATCTCATGCACAATTTCCTTTTGCACGCTTTCTCTCTCACTGGCTTCAAAAGAAGTGGAACAAAAAATATCTGACTAATATCAGCAAAGAAGCTGAAACCAAAAGTATCATGATATATCATCCTTCTTCCTCTACACACTGAAGTTATGAGAAGTCTAGAGCACAAATTTTATGAGGAGTGGCTGAGTGAACTGGAGTTGTTTAGCCTGGACAAAAAAAGAAGGCTCAGGGGACCTCATTCTTCTCTACAACTGCCTGAAACCAGGCTGGAGCGAGACGGGTGTCGGTCTCTTCTCCCAAGTAACAAGCGATAGGACAGGAGGAAATAGCCTTGAGTTGCACCGGGGAGGTTTAAATTGGATTATTACGACAAATTTCTTCACCAAGGGGGTTGTCAAGCCCTGGAACAGGCTGCCTAGGGAAGTGGTTGAGTGACCATCCCTGGAGGTCTTTAGTGTAGATGTGGTGCTGAAGGAGATGGTTTAGTGGTGCCCTGGCAGTGCTGGGTTAATGGCTGACCTCAATGATCTTACAAGGTCTCTTCCAACAAAACCAATTGTGTGGAATACAAAGAACAGAGCAATATATCTGGTTTCCTGTATCTCTTCAAAGGCATAGTCCAATTCTGGAATTGCGAGGCAAAGAACTCCCACCAGGGCTTGTACAGGGAGAGACTAATCTAAACCCAGCATACCTTAATACTTGAAGAAAGCTCTGTAGAAGGTTTCAGCAGCACTGTACAGAACACATCTAGTAATTTCCAGGTGCATGTTTTCCATCTTTTTCCTTGGTTACTTCTTTTCCTTCAAAGGACAACTACTCTACAGATGTGGAACAATCAACCACTGGTACTCTGTATTCCCTGAGAAACTGCCAAGTGCATCTTTCCTCTAAGACACCTAATTAGAACACAGGCTCTCTTTCAGGCCAAAGCTCTCTTTTTGTTGGTTTACATGTGCCCAGGACAGCAGGCTCACTCCTTGGCTTATACTCCTATGCACTACACAAAACCAACAAAGGAGAAGGAAACAGCATTTCCTTGTCTCTCCTACACACAGAATAATCACTGAAAGCATGTTCTGATGTCTAACCACTACAGTAGAAAACAGAAGTCCAAGAGACACTCAGGTGAAGGAGTGATCATAAGTTCTACAGAAGAATATGGTATTTCAGATGCATTTTCTCCATGACTACTGGCTCTAATTTCCCAAGACAGGCCAACAATGTCAGGGATAATACAAATGGCAACTTCACTTTTCCTCTTCTCTCCAGTGGATTAAAGGCAGGCTCTGTCTTCTCTTGATCCAGTTCCAAACAACTTCTCATTCTATTAACTTCTGAAACTGCCAGTAGTCTTCAGGCAGTGACACTGATAAAGTAGTGATATTATCAAAATGAAAAATGTCTATTTCTCTACTTTCCTACCTTGCCAATCTTCTCCAGGCAGTCTAGAAAACTTACCATAAATATTGACTGGCAAAGTGTGAGAAGAGAGAAGAATTACCAGTGATAAAAGCAGTGATTATATCACAAGGGGCTTTGGAGAAAAAGGAAGAAAACTAGTCCTCGCCAGTGTAGCAGTGCTACACAAGGATTAAAGCCGGAAAAAAACCCCAAACCCTACCAAAAACCAAACCAAACCAAAACAAAACAAACAACCAACCAACCACACACCAAGCAAAAGGTGTCTGTGAAGCTCTCCCTGTACGTGTGAAGAATTTCTGAAGAGAACTTGCTGTTAAGCCACAGGAAAAAAAATAAATAAAAACAAGAACTCAAGAAAGCTGGAGATCTACTCCAAGTATTCCCCACTAACATCATACAGCCCCAACAGCTCTGACATTGCCATCTAGAACTCCTGGACCCAAAAAGCATTCCAAGGAACATGGTTATAACTTACAGCACCAGTAAAAGAGTGAGAGAAAAATTCTTGCTTGTCAAAGGGAGGTTTTCATCTCCTGAGCACAACTAGCTTCTAAGGGAGGAAGAACACCACAACACCTCTCTCTCTCTGTCTCCTTACTGCTGCAGGAGGCTGGCTGGATGCTCTCCATACAAAGGACATTGGAGTTTGAAGACTGTTAAGAGTTGTTGCATTTGCCTGCCTTGATGATATAATGTGCTGTTGTACATTCTGACCTATGCTTACTAGTACTTTTTTGGTCAGCTCATTATTTCCTCCTCTGAACTCGAATAAGACATCTCAACTTTCCAACAGCCCCAGTGGCATTCTGGCAAAAGCAATTCATTCCACTCAGTTCGGAAGAGTCACTAATGCTACATAGTCAATAACCCGGTCAGCCCTGTTCAGTTTATGCACAGGGCCAGGTTCTCTCCTGTGGGACATGTATTTGGCAAAGGAGGAACACACCACGAGCCTTTACATCTCTCCAATTCTCCTTTGTGTTTTCTAACCTAGACTCAGCCCAAAGACCAGCTCATCGACAGCAGCTGGAAATGGCTGTTAGCTAGCAGTAAGTAGATCTGAGTGTGTTCCAGCTGTGGCTTCATCTCTGACCCTTTTCATCTCTGATTCACGGTCTATTCTAAGTTGCAGTGGTACGAAGATGTATGGAAGAACGGCATTATTTCCACCCTAGAACATCCCCATGCAAGGAGAATCCCCATCTGGGAAGGCCAAGGCAACTCTGATACTTGCATCGCTCTAGCAGCACAAGGGAGACAGGAGGAAGGCTGTGAAGCTGGCCCATTGCTGTTAATAAACACTAAGTCCTACTTCAGATTTTAAGTGGAACTCACTGAAGTCATCTTAAATTATTCTAAATATTGAAGTTGGAAAGGTGGCGAGAGCAAATACTGTGAACTTTCTTTCCTTTTTATTAAAATACAGAAAGAGAAACCCTTACACTATCCAACTCAAAACATTGACTCTTGGAAAAATACTTTTAAAATATACAGAATTGTTGCTTTAGAACATATTTATGAAGGTTGTTCCAGTGATCAATAAAGTATAGAAAAACCAAAATCAACTAGAAACCCCTATGTCACCTTAGCACATAGGCTGCATTAAACAAAACACGTGGAGCCTCAGATCAAGCTGCTGAGGTGCCTTTATCCCTACTGTGTTTAAAACCTCTATCAAGGGGTCAGAAAACAAAGAGAGGAGCTCACAAACCATACACATGGCAATATTCAAGCCTAGGAGGTGACACGGGCCAGCGTACGTGCTCTAACAAAGATCTCCTTTGTTTTTGACTAGTTTCTGTTTATTTTTACTATATGCAGCTTCTCTGGCTCTATTTTTGGTAAATAATGTGCTCCTGATTTACCCTTTTACTCTGCCCCATTACTCACCTGAGGTGCTTTAAGCACATTAGCTTTCTGGCTGGTTCAGAAACAAAAGGTTTAGGTTTTCGATACTGAAATTATTCCTTCGTGTAAATGTCACAGGAATCTAGTTCCCTATAATTTAATTTTTTCCTCTCTCCCAAAGTCAGATTAAAACATGGCAAATTATATTCTCTGTGTTTCTAATTCCTCCCACAAGGATGATATGGTAACGTATTTAAGGGAAGCTTCATGAAGTGTTTGTTTTGTCGTGCTGTGTTTGTTACCAAAGACAGCTGCTTTCTCTGTCCCTGAGAGGATTGCTTGGGGTTAACAAGCAAAGCCAAATAAGAGAGGATTAGGAAGCTACTCGTAGTGGTAGGCTAACATACAGAAGCAGACCTTTCTGTGTGGAATAGGCTCTCCTCACTCCTAGACACATTGTTCAAGGCACTGCCTCAGCTTTCAACCTTAAGAAAAGTCAGAGGTCACATAATTAATGTGAAAGCACTGGGGGGGGAGCAATCCTCAAACCTTATTTTAAAGAGAATTTAGGCTTGTGTGCCAAGCCTGGTATGAGAAACTAATGCTATGGCTACCTAGGGCACAGGCACAGCACAAATGGCAGCAACCCATTTCTGTGTTCTGTCTAAAAAGCCACCTAAAATTCCTATGTATATGCAGAGGAATAGCTGGAAGTGAAGGGAAAGCTTCATGTTCATGTCCATTCCGTGGCTGGGTTTTGTGCTGAACAAACAAACAAGTGTACCAACGGCAGTGGGACTGGATTTTATTTTTTCAAAGTGCATTTCTTGGCTGAAAACTCTGTGGGTTTTACCAACACTTTTTATGCCGGCCAGTAAATGCCTTCAAAGACAACAACTCTGATTCTCATAAGAGTATGTCTATACTAAACAACACAGCACTACGTAGTGTTGAGCCAGCCTGAGTATACCCACAAGTATTATAGCTGAATTAACCTGGGTAGACTGCTGTGATAACTGCCTCCTGTAGACAAGGTAGCTTATTTAGAGCTTGCTTTGTTATCTCAATGTGGCATAGCACTGTGCAGGAAAACAATATAAACAATTACTGTGAAGTCTATTCAGACCTTATGGGCAATGTAAAAATACCTCGAGGTGGGAAGAAGAGCCCCCTTCAGAGTTATTCGCTGTGCGAAGAACTCCCTTTGGCAACGCAGAATTGACAAAAGGATTATGTCAGCCCTTCCTTTCCAGAACAAGGAGCAGGGTGAGAGCCTGGGGGCAGCAGCAATTAGAGCAGCTCTAGGCAGTTATGCTTACACTGGTGCCTGCGAAGGGCTCTTCGTGGGCTCAAAGTGCTAGAAATACAGAGGTAGATAAGGGGAAGTTGTGCTCCAAATACAGATAAAGAAATTCCTCAGTCACTAGTTGCCAGGTCTGAATTTGGCACAGTGGTCTATAAGGGGAGACACTTGGGCTGTGCTTCAGTAAAGTGAGCAAACACAAACAGCTACACCACAGGCTGCTATCTAAAGCCACTTGCCTGCCACCCTCTTGTTCCTCACCTACTTTTCACTGCACAATCATCTAGCTGTGCAAGATACGTTTTGGTTTTTTTTTTAGCTAAGCAGCAATTTGTACCGCTACACAAGTCAAAATAAAGTCTAAAAGTAGCTTGCAAAGACTTCATGTTCATTAGTAAAGTCACACAGGGGGATCGCTCATCAGCTAAATACACACTTGTTAAAGCCACCAATTTTTTCACTCCCTTTTTTTCTAAAGGTTACATGACATTTAATTTTAAGAATTCACCAGAATTCTCATTTTCACCCTGATTTTGCACATTACAAACTTGTAACAGGCACCAATATCCAGGACATGTCCAAAACAATCCCTTAAAATATCAAGTTGTAATTTTAAAGTAAGCTTGCGCCAAATCTTCTCCCTAGCAGAAGCTTTCAGACGAAGCTTCTATCCTCCTGATTTAAGACCATGCAGGGAAAGAATTCTTTATATCTGTATAGAAAGCTCTGAAATAGACGAAAAACACATCCAAGAAGCAAACCCCAGATGAGGGTCAGGAGAGATATAAAACCTTCTGGAGTAAGGGAATCCCTAGAGGTAGGACCACGCAGAATTCAAAGGGATGATGACAGAAGCTTGCTTTGAGTTGCTTCAAAAATTTTATTTCTACCATAGTGAGAGAGCATCCCAAATAAAAGAAATGAAACAGTGCAGATGTTTGGAACCTAATTTCACTCTCTGGAACTGCTAATTAAACCATTCATTACAAGACCTCTACCACTCAGTAACGCTTTCATTTTTAAAGCAGTTCATTCTAAACAGCAGCTGAGCCATCGGTCTTGCATAAGAAGTTCTCTGTCTACTGTACTATCAGCACTAGTCATTCTTTTCCCCCAGCTTTCATCCCTACTGCCTAGGTACTGAAATGACGAGGGACAGGACTATTTCTGCAGCCTAGTTCCTTCTCTACTTATTGCCTGCTTCTCAAAAAATCCCCCCCACTTTTGTGACTCCAAATTAATCAAACTTGGCCTCTGTATGAATTCTTCACAGGCAAGACAGAATAGGCTTGTCTTAGCGTTAGGCTTCATTTGGGATTCTACCACTCAGGGTGATTGCACCACAAACAGAAAATCCCTTGACAGGCAGAAGAAACTTTAAGGAATAGAGCTAACTACTAAGCCACAGAGGCAGACTAAGCATTCAAAACATTTGGAGTCTAGACCAAAAAGGACACCACTCTGTAAATGCTACTGAAGGTACGTGAGAAAGAGTCTTTGGGAGCACAACGCTTCCGTAATTGTGACCTTAAGTTAGTCCATAAAAAAGAAAAATTCAAAGCCAAGCTCTCATGTGAGCTTATGGATACATGTAACTGAATACTGAATGAAAGTAGACACAACGCAGCATATCTGTGCAGAACCAATGTTGACTGTACCCTGCAGTGTGCATCCTTTCAACTGAAGAATGGTCAAGTCTGAGTTTTATTACTTCACTACCTGTAAAAAAAAAAAACAAACAAAAAACACCAAACAACAACAACAAAACCACAAAACCAGCCAACCAAAAACCTGGGGAAAGCAATATCAACCACCTTTTTGGGTTACTTGTGTTGTTTTTTTCTTCAGCCTGATATAATTTATTATTCTTCATGCCTGTACCAGCCTGTATCGTTTATTATTCTTCATAGAATACTTTTTTTAAAATGGAATAAACCCAAAAGGTTTTACTTTGGGGGGCAGAAAGAGAGAGGAAGAGAATTCCCCCGCCCCCTTGAAAACTGGGTTCTATTACATACTGATAACTACTCTGTAGTCCAGATTTTTTTTACATATTATTTTTGCAAAACACATGATACCTGAACCTCCAAAGACCCTGAAGGGTTTTGTATACACAAACCTAAATGATACAAACCATGGCCTATGAATTGCAAACTAGGTAACCAAAACCATGGCATATTAGAAACCGGGACAAAATATTATTTAGAAGATAAAACTATTTCAGAGTCTTGCTTGGAGAGTGTAACAGCTGTAAGAATAAAAGGATTCCAGGCATAAGGCATATTAGCTCCCCCTGACCATCTGAACTCACATCTATATTACGATTTCTTGGCAATGTGAAAGTCCTCTATACTGTGCTTCATGACAAATCACATGGCTTGTGAAGCTTCATGTTAGAAACCCTTTTAACTTCCAAAAAGTCCTCTTTTGTAGGTCATGCTCTCATTATCTTGCTCTGGGATCTGGTCTGATTAAATTATAGGAAATTACTAATACTTCACTTTGAACAGCCAGCTCCTCCTGTCTCCTTTTCTTTTTTTTTCCCCCTAAACTTAATTCCTCCTACTCCTGCCTTCTTAAATATGAAAAAGACAACAATCACTCTATCACAAAGATTAAGTCATACTCTTTCTTTGTCTCTTTTTAGATTTAAAAGTAAAAATGCATCCTGTCTGCATGTTGTTACATTTCCCATTCCACTGCATTACCTGCACACTTTCCTCTTTGACCAACTAAAAAGTTCAGGGGTTTGTTCTATAATCTTTTGCACCCCCACCCCCTCTGAAATCTAACTCCTAAGATCCTGAAGACTTAAACAGCTTAATGACCACAACACTGACTTTTTGGTAGTCCAGCTTATACTCCACTGTGATTTATTCAGATTTTGTACTATCAGACAACACTCAGACAGAGTCTACCATTGAATGGCTTTAGACATTGATCATTAATGATTTTATACCTTATATTTGTTTCGATAATGGGGAATAAGAATAGGAAAAAAAAAAAAGCAGCATACAGATTTAAGGAGAGCGCAACTTTAGATTTCAGAAAGGATCCACATAAAGGGAGAAGGTATTTCTGAAAACTCTATGATGACTTTGTTATCACAAGAGGGACAAAATAAGAGTGGTGTTTTCAGGTGCAGTAATGTGGATGCTGTTCATTTGAGAGGTGCATTACAGTACCACTAGGACAAACATGATGATAGCAATGAAATTATTAACCTAATCATACTAAGAACAATAATTTTCACTACATGGATCCTCTTGTCAACAATGAGCTATATCATGATCCCTGCAGCGGTAAGAGGTTAAAAATAGTAAATAGAAAATACGTTAAAAGCTTCCCCTTGTGTATGTAATGTGTGCTAGTAAGGCAATAAACTACATTAAAAAAAAAGAAAGATTCCTGTCCCTGGCAAAAGCCTTTTGTCATGGAAGTAACTCTCGAATGCCAAATGCTAGTAAAGGCTTTTCTGACATGGGGAAGTCTTTTGAAAAACCCATTCAACACATCCTCTCTTGCTATCAGACAGTATCAAATGAAGCAAGCTGCAGAAATAAAGAAGGAGGAAGCACTAAATCACTGTTAACTTACTTGTTTGACAGTATTTTCTTTACACTCTGATGATATAATCCAGCAATAAAAAACAATATAATAAAAACCTTCACAGAGTTTAAGAGGGTTTTTTACTGTATAGAAACAGCTGAAGACTTCAACGCAGTATGTGGAATATCCAACACTGTATTTGCGCATGGAAGCAAGAAGAGTTATGCCCTTTCACTACCACATACCTAGCTTCCAATATCGAAACTAATGCTATACCAATACTGCACCTCCTTCATCAACAAAACTAACCCAGCAGAAAATACCATTGCTGTTTAGCCTACATTTAACACCTGCAGAAAGGAATAGTAGCTCAAACTTCTCAATGTAGCATTTCATTCTGCTTGCTACTCTCTAACAAATACAGGCTTTATATAATGGTATTGTGGCATCCATTCACAACCTGCGCTGCTTACAAGCCCTCCCAGACAGAATCAAACCCCGCAGAGTATCGATTGCTACACTTAAGGCAATGCAGTGGTCTAGATGTTAAATATTTACTCGAGTGCCTTAAAACTTCCCAAAACTTTTACTTTTCAGGTGGAACTCTTCCAAGATATATTTGTGCAGTTTAGATGAAATAGACTTTCAGGAATTGACAGAAAAGAAAATAATAGCGGGGGGCAGAATGAAAAATAAGGCAACAAGGAGAAGAAAAACAGAGTAAAACTGTATCCACACAGAGGTTTTTAAAGATTCTGATGCTAACTGAATAGATGAGAAAAAAAATAATCTAAATGCTGAAATAGCATAGTGGAAAAAATATTGCTAACACACATACACACACACTAAGGAATGACCAAAACTCCTATAAACATTCCAGTGAAAATTAATTGACTTGTCTCAGTAAGTCACATCCGAAAGTAATCATAAGACACATGTGCACTGGGCAAATTCTTAACTTATGAACTTAACTCTGTCATTGTAAACTGAGTCTACACTGCTGCAGCATTTAGTTTGGATATGAATGAGCCATTGTCTACCCAGGAACTCCTGAAGCCCTCTGTATCTTAAATTTAAAGGGATGTGCTTTCTCCTGTATTTTGCAGGGTGTGATTGAAGATGTTCTGCTGGCAACTGTCACTAAACCATTCCCAAAACCTGACTTCTTCACACAGGGAAACTCTGTTTACAATACAAGTTACTATCAACATCTCAAAGGGCCCATCCACCTGGCTGAACCCTGAGGCTGGTCCTACTTGGAGCAGAGGGCTAGGCTGGATAACCTCTGAAGGACCCTTCCAAACTAAATGACATTGTAAACCACCCCAGTGACTGAAAGCTCAACCTTAACACTGCCCTTTTAAACGGATGCCACCGAAACACCATATTATTGCATTTAATAATACTAAATCTTTTGTTTTGTTGGGTTTTTTTTGGTTTGGTCTTTTTCCTCTTCAACCACTGGAACATGAGTATTTAGCAACTCCCTTTAAACTAAATTAAATTTCTGCAACAGCCTGACTGGTCTCTAGCAAACTTGTACAGGGAACTTCTTCACCATAGCATGAGCTTTGGCAGCGTGGCCTTCTGTTGTGAAACTGCCTCTAAATTTACACTAGGGCTGGCCAGTGAAGTCAAGAGACAGAAGTATAAAATCAGGGTCCTGGCCAGCAGCAGCTGCATACTGTCACTTCGAGCAGCGTGACAGTGTTCTGCAGGTGCGTTTGTGGGTACATAACAATTTATAAGATATCAATTAAGGCCTAGAGATCCTGAGACGGCAACTTCCTACCTCTGCTGTACCAGAACGCAGGGGACTCGCAAGTTACATTTGCACAGCTACATTGTAACATTGGTAAATTATTCTGTATATCAACATTTTATGACTTCCCAAACAATCGCAACAGAAACCAAAACATCAGCAAGATGCTCCATCATTCAGGTATATGGAGAGTACTCAGGCACCAGGAGCAACCTGTAAGGTAACTCAGGAGTGAATCACTGTGTAATGCCCACAACGGGGCAGAGTTAAGGTTGATTACAGTATTAGCCATCTTCTTTCTAGACGCACATGGTGCGCTTGACATTCTTCTGTCATCCTTCATACTTCAGGATGAAATACACACACTATTCCTCTAAGAAATAGATTGCTAAAGCCAGCAGGAATTGTAAAATAAAAATGTGTTTTACACTGAGTACCCATTAAAGCAACATGTTGCTGAAAAAAAATTAAATCACTATTTATAGCATTTGCACACTAGATGCAATGGATTCCAAGGCATTTTCTGAATCTGCAGGACTGCAGGCTAGAGCGGTACTCCTGCAATTCTTCCTGCATTATCTACTATATTGGTATTATGGTCAAATAATAGCTCCTGATGCAGTTCAATCTAGTTGTAAAAGAAATTAAAATAAATAAACCCCATTAAAAAGTAGCATTCATGTAGGACATAGAGCACGTGCATGTTTCACACACCAGGAAAAAACCTGATAAATTGAACTAAAAAAAAAATAATCCGAAAGAACTGCAAATCAGGCTGTGCATTTAAAATTCAAACAAAAAAATGCACATCCAAATAATAATAATAAAAAAAACAAACAACCAACAGAACCAAGTAACACACGCACAACTCGATCTGCACAATGAAGGCGGTTGTTCCTTGGCCCAGAAAAAGCCGTGACTCCCCCCGGCGCGAGCGGTCAGGAGGTCGGGCCCGAGGGGAGCCTCAGCCGCAACCCGGAGGCAGGGGCGGCCAAGAGCCCGGCGCTGGAGTCGAGCCCCCGC